>BQNB010092734.1:0-26542 GCA_026074375.1 Tanacetum coccineum
CCCTTGTGTGTTGATACTTATTACATTAGGTAATGACTCGATAGATAAATCCCCCAAAGACTGTATGATATGGATTTTAACATCATCGTTTCCCGAATCCAATTTTAAATCATTGACAGAAATTAATTTATAAGAAATGAATTTTTAACATATGTAAAAGTGTAATCTTCATCATCAAATTTGTCGAATGACATTTCAAAATAAAAATCAACCTTTTTGACATGACGAGCACTTACTATGGGTTTAGATGAGACTTTTGGTTCAGATGTTAAAGCATTTTTGTAGACAATGGTTGGGAACTCATTCTTAAAATCTTTAAAGTAGTTGATATCTTTAAAATACCTGACCTTACCATACGTAGCAGTATCCTAGTTAAACTCTAGTAGAATATGTGTTATATCTACCCACTTAACCAATCAATAAGAAACTAGAGAGAGAAAGAGATAGGAGGAAGGTTTCTAGAAAGTGAAAGGAAGAGAGAAATATGTGAAAATGAAATCAACCAACACCCTCTCCAAGCTATAGAGAGGGTATTTATACAAGCTATAGGCTAGCCATATTATGTCCTTGTAGGCTTTTCATAGGCTTTGGCCCGTTTAGCTTACTAATGTTCTAAAAACTATATAAGACCTACAAGCTACATATTTTAGGTGTGACCGAGTCTTTTCTCGATTCCTAACAATCTCCCCCTAAGGGAGGTCACATCCATTTACAAAAATAATAAGCTTTACATTCTACGAATGTCTTTGGTCTTGGCTCGAGGTCTTGAATCACATCCTTTTAGGCTTGAGCTTGTTCCTTTAAGCTTGACTTGCATGTGATTTTAAGCTTCTTTGAGATCATTGGCCAAATATAATCTCTTATCATCATCTTGTGATCTTTAGCCATCTTGTGTACATATGACTTTCAGACCAACATGCTCATACTATACTTGATCTTTAACTTGAAAGCTTGAATAAAGCATCTTTCTTGAAGTTCTTTAACTTTAACACTTCATCGCTTTAAGAAGGACATGCGGTATCAAAGTAGCGGAAGTCTTGAAACATGTACTTGAGCTTTCATAATGTCTTTTACATATGTCGGTCGAGTATAAGCATGTGACTATGAATCTTGTTTTGTCTTGAACTAGCTGCGTTCACCATCAGGATTACCTGCATGAATGGGTTAGTGATAAACAATATAAATGGACAAAAGTGTCTTTGTCACTTCCTTGAATACGGTTGCAATAACCACGGTTCCCTGTTAATCAATATAAATACTGCCTGTGATCAGGTAGAATTCTGAAGAATCTCCTTGACAGGGTTTCGCAGCTGCACTAGCCATTCTCATTACTGGAGCGTCTCAAAGCGGACAACATGGTATGAGTGAACCATTAAGACAAAGTCTCACCGATTTAATCAAAAATTGATTTGAAAATCAATCGATGTGTTACTTGCTAAAGTGATTTTATGACACATCAAGAGTTTTATGGATTTCAAAATTCATCAATCGTCAATTCATAGTCTGGACCGAATCGATATCCAGTGTCACAAGTTTAATCCATATAGGATCTCATAAGTTACCTACTACATAGCTTGTTTGATGTTGGCTCTGGAAGGATTTCCATCGTCATTGTGAATACTTTAGTATCACTCTGATGTTCTGGTATTATCACAAGGATAATGCGTAGGACTCTTAAGATATTACTTGTTTTCATAGTGTATGAAAAACAAATATATTGGAATAGTATCCTAGTGAGATTTATGGATGATCTCTTTTGGCTCTAGACTCGATAGTGCACTTTGATTTTAATAATCGAAGGCTAGAGCAGACTGCCACCTTTTCAATACCAACTAACTCGGAGTGAGAAAGTCGATAGAAATATGTGTAATCTCGGTGAGAAATGAAACAAGAGTCTTTTGAGAGACATTGAGTGGCTAGAGAGGCTTGTGCATTGCATCACTGGGTCTATGATGACTATCTTCCATACCAGACAACAGCTAAGTGTTTCTGAGAGCATATTAGTTTAACCAGTTTATCCTAAGTGTAAGGAGCTTCGTCTTTCACCCTTTATCTTTACATTCTCTTTTCATTCTTCAACCCCCTTCAATGGCTTACCAAGACCTCATCACTACACCTTGTTGGGTTTGTTCCAGTGTTTAGCTCTGTCTTAGTCTGCATTATCCCCTTTCTTACTTTTACTCCTTTTGTATAATACGTAAGGATCTCTATTCTATCTAATAGAATGTCCCTAGGTAGATCCCTCCGGTTCTGGCTGGATCAAGAGAATGAATACCTAACCTTAATCACCTTATAACTCTATAAAATTGATTACATGGTTGGTCTTTGGGTATTGTTCTCATTTCCCTTAAAAACCATTGAAAAACTCAACCGAAGTACGGATGATATAAAATAAACCTTTTATGTAACTGATGTTTTCTTTTCAAAATTGCTCCCCCTGTATAAATGCATCGATATTCGAAAGTGTTTTGCACATACGAGGAAAAAGATGCACTAGAGTCATTAGATCACATCATTAGCCTTATATTTTAATCACATTTTCTCCCCTTATCAAAATGTCAAATCCCTTGATATTTTGGATATCAATTGATTCAAATATATTTGAAAACTGTTTGGGGAGAAAAATGTTTTGATTATTGACAAGCCTTATTAGGAACATTTTAATGCTCCCCCTAAATTTATGAGGGTATTATATAGTGGTTTAGGTTAATTTGAAAGATTTTGAATTTATTGAAAAGTTCTTGAAAATTCGTACTCAAACACTATATTAGCCTATTTTACAAGTCTACACTACATATATTACATATATTCACAAGATAGATAATGAGATTGGACATGTTGTAAGAAGAAATCCAATATGACAAATTCATACTGTCCTCTGCATCAGCCTGTAGTCCATCTCAAGTTCTCTAGCACCAACCAATCTTTCCAGATTCCGCATGACTCACCATTCCTATAGTAGCTCATCGATCATCTCCAGAATGATTCTTGATTGTTTCTGATCCGTGGATGACCCTTTTTCCTAGGCATGCCTTTGTTGTAGCCCATTCTGAAATTAAGCACCCTGTAGTGAAGTTTGTCTCGAACAAGCGTGAGTGTTCCGTCTGAGAATTTGTAAAGCTTATCAGCTCGCATCAGTCTCTTCCGGTTTCTTATGCCTTCATAAAAAACTCCGGGTGGATCGAAAGATGGAGTGTATGGTTCTTTGGCATCGATGTTGGGAAAATCTACTTGAGGTTTGGTGAGATTGAGCTTCTTTTGATAACTTTCTACACCAAGCTGGACATCTTCGACACATTTCTGAATAATGATTCTTCTTGTGAACATTCTCGGTGCAAGTGCCAGGTCAACAATGTCACTACCTTCGAGGTTGAATAACTTGTGCTGAACCGGAAGAAGTAACATGTCTTCAATGTCGTTTAGGTGTAGATGTGGAAAGTCACCTTCTTTTAATTTGTATAGCTTCCAATCAGCTCTTCTCACAACAATCTCTTTCTAGTATTCGTACCCATGCAGTTTTTCAACTTGTACACTAACCACGCTCAGGATTCTCAATGTTAAGTAGACATCATGTGGAGAGAACTTGTTAATCTGAGATCTATAAGACAGCTTACGTCCATAACCCCAATGTGCAATTTCGAATGCAGCATCCTTGTTGTATCCTACCTTGATTGGGATCTATTGCTTAGGAATCATATCTTCTATGAACTTCAGTCAGACTTGCACTTTGGTCTTGAAACTGACGTATATACTTCCGTCCTCTGATCCTGACTTTAAGAAAATGAACACTTAGACTAGTTGAGAGTTGAGTGATTTTTGATCCCCTTTTCGTGAGGTGTCCAACTTTGATGTTTCTAGCATTAGTCTTTTATAAATTCATTTCTTTGAGTTAAATCAGAGAAATCTTTTTATAAACTATTCTAACATGTCTACTTGAGGGCAAGCAGAAGTCAAGTGGGGGGATATTTGATAACATCAAATATTTGATACTTTTTAGTGTCAATTTTCCCCTAAAAATACTTGCAATTGTCTTATAAATACTTGAATTCGATACTTTTACGGTTATTTCATTATTTTCAGGTAAAATGCAAGTATGTGACAAGAAACACAGGAAAAGGACCAAAAATGAAGAAAACACGGATTCTTACGAGACTTTACGGCGTAACCCCTACGATAGTGTTACGCCGTAACCTATTCAAGGCAAGACACGTCACCCAGCAAGATTACGGCGTAACCACATGCAAGGTTTACGCCGTAACATTATTATTATGGAAGGATGAGTTTTCAGAGTCAGCATTACGGTGTAACGTGGACAATTGATTACGCCGTAATATCCTTTAAGCCTACAAGATGGAAAGTGAACGTCAGTAGTTTACGCCGTAAACTATTCGAAATCTATAAATAGAAGCCTCATTCAGACAATTCGATATCAATCATTCCACCACAGATCTAAGGGGTGATCAAGGCCTCCATAGCTCAAAGAATTCCACCAGAAGTCCAAGGGAGATCACACTTAACTTACTTTTGTATTTAATCGTTCATAAACAACTTCTGTAAGAATTATGAGTTTTCCATCCATGATTGTCTTTATTAATTCTTGCTTTGTTGTTGCCATGAGCGGCTAAGCACTTAAAGTGTTGGCCTAGTCATGAATTTACTATCATTATAATACTTGCTTCCTGTTAGATCATGGTTTCGTTGGATTTCCTTTTGACTATCATGTAACCTTGAGTTTTGGTAGTATTACGGGTGGTTTAGATCATGTTAATCATGTTATTAGATTACCTCTTGAACATGGGATTAGCAGGGTACTCGAGAAAGATAATTATTCTTACCCGAGTGTAGGAGCTAACCCTGATACCGCCTCTATCACTTAATATACTTAAATAGCACATGAACTTTTTTTAGAGAGGGTTAATAATATGTATAGGTTATTATACTAGTTCTTGGGATAGTTGTGATTAATCACTATGACCTGGTTGCCCTACCTTTGTGACTTTCGGGGGATTCGGGATCACAGGAATTATAGGGCAAACTAAAGATATCTATTCAGGTCTGTCGACTTTAGAAACCACTAATGAAACTATGGTGTAACAATGCATAGGAAAACATAGTTATAACAGTAGTAACGGAATGGCTAGGCTAGCACGCATGACTTGAGCAGGTTAGTCAAACTATTAGTAGACTTATGTATCTGTTGCAATGAATGGGTTATGTGTATATGTGTTTTAATGCGTTTATGTCGGATTATGTGAGAAATTGATAGTCAATCTATTGAGTGTGATCATCTCAATGAGATTGGAATGGTGGTGAGATTGGTTGAATTCATTTCGTTTACTTTTTGTGACAAGGAAATGATTTTGTGATTTAAACGTTTTAGTGATTTATCGTGTAAGTAATTATTACGTATACGTATTTATGTGTTAGTAATGTTAGGTATGAATAGGTGTTAATGGTTAGAATAAGAATGAAATATGAATTTCTATTTTTGGAAAGTTAGGTTAAAATAAAAATGAAAAGTTATTTATTTTAAAAGTCTAGTAAATTGCGTTTACGCAAAAAGGTCTAATATCAAATAAAGCTTAGGTTTTTATAAAAACTTAAGGTAATGAAATAATTAGTAATTATATAAATAATATAAAATTATATTTATATATAATAGCAGCCAAAAAAACGGAATAAGGAAGAAAAGAAAAAGGAAAACAAATCTATACTCTATTTAAAAATTGGTTAAAAGTTTCTATCCTAATCCTTTTTATAACCTTATAAATACCCAAAAAACCTTCTCCACTTGTTTTTAATTGGTCCCAGCAGTATTTTATCAAAGAAAGAAGTATGTAAAAATATTTTTTTTTTTCAAGGTTTGGTGTGATTTTTGGTTCAAGATTCGAAGATTGAAGGTAAATAAAATTATATTCCTATTGTGTTAACTTCTCATTTAAAAACATGTTATATATTATTTTGATGGATAATTAGGTTTCATAACATCTGTTTAACATTAATGATATAATAAACACGTTATAATGATTAGGGATTAATCTTGAGGATTTTGTGGGTGTATTCGTTTAGGGTTTAGATAGCTGTTAGAATTTGATTTAGATTGGGGCAGCATTTTAGGGCTGTGTTGTTTGGCTGATATCTATTGATGGTAATAGCTTTTGTCAAGTTTCTGGTGCCTATGATGTATCTCAGAGAGTCTAGTTTCCAGAACATCCAGCCTCGAAGAAGGTTTTTGACGGTCCGGGAAAGTTCATTCAACGTTGGTTGCAAGGAAAAAAGTTATCAAAAGCCAGCTAAATACGTGGTTCAGATTTAGGTCAGATTACGAGGTATAAAACCCCTACTTAAAATTCGAATTTATCTTATCCCTTCTACAGGAGTTTAGTTATATGTGTCTATTAGAAATCCTCCAAAGGAGAGCTTCTTATTTGGAGTCTAAGTATTGTTTTTCGGTCCAAACTTTTTAGTGTGCAAACAGATCCGAATTTGGACTGTTTTGAAGTTTGATTTTCTTAAGAGTACTTGTGCATGTAAATGGATCTTGAGAATCATGAGGTAGTTAATATACTCATAAATGAACATAGGTGATTTTGGTATGAATTATGGAGGGCAGTAAAGTAGAGGTTGAGGTTTTGAGTTCGTTAAGCACGTTTTTTAAAAATCTGTTGTTTGAACAAAATTGTGACTAACTAGTGAAACTTGTTAACGAAGTGGTTAAAGTTGGGTATGGTGTCGGGGTGACCCATGGGGTTAATAGAACATCTTAGACATCCATCATATTGATTTGTTAACAGGTGCATTATGTTTTGTCTATAGTAGCGTGTAAAACGAGTTATTTTGTTGATTTAGATTTGTGCTAGTCGTTGTGAAGCTTTTTGTTGGAATCTTTGGAAAGCTAGCAAAGGTGAGTTCATAGCTCCTTTTCGCTCATGTTTATTTTGGGGTAAGAATGATGCTTGTCTTGTTGTCGTGTTAAAATATTTTTAAGCTTGCTGTAGTTATGTGTATTGGATCGGATGAGTACGCCTACTCAGTGTTGTGATATGGGATCGGATGGGTACGCCTACCCAGTGTATGATATGTTTGGTATTGTGGATACCCAATATGAAATTGAGGTGTGACGGTGGTAAGACTGAGTGAGCTAATATGAGGCCATGTAGCGCACATATGTAGTTGATATGATTGTGGACAGTGGGCCGTCCGCTCCCGTTGTTGTTAAGTTGGTTGTCATGAATTGTTTTGGTAATTGCAGCAGCTAATTGAAAGTTTTTATTTTGGGATATTGTTTGTTTGTCGGTAAACTGGATTCTCGCTCAACTTAATGTTGACGTTTTATGCATCATTTTCAGGTAGAGCTTTTTGGTGTAAGATAGAGCGAATTAGTAGAAGAGACCGTAGGGAGATTTGCTTGGAGTTTGTCTTTATGCTTTTCCTGTTTGAATAATGCGTTTATGAATGAGTGTTTTAGTTTATGTTTCGCATGTCATGTTATTGACGGAAAACTCTTTCTTATTAATAAAGACACCATTAGTTTTGGGTATTGTTATGACACTTTGTGTCTTTGCTTTACTTTAGTTTTCATTTTTGTATTCTCTATATAGTCTCCATGTGTTGTTGATTGATTATCCATTCTTGTTTACGCCTTGAGTTTCCCCTTTTGGCGGGCGTGTGGACAGTTGTATCAGAATTGCTAAGGCTAGCACGCTTCTCTCACTGATAAATTCTATCTCTGTTTACTTTTCGCATATTTAATTTCTCTGTTAATCTCAAATCAATCTTTATAACTACTTTAAACAACGTGGACACTTTCAAAATTAATTAACTAATTAACATTAGCTCTTCGGGACGTCTCGGAATTTTTTCCATCTCTACATACTACGACTAGGTTCTTGCCGGTTAGGCATTTTGTAAGAGTGTGTTTGTCAGGTGAATCGAGTTTTATAAATTTAAAACTTGAATAAAATATATTTTAAAATAAAATACGCATCAAGTTTTTGGCGCCGTTGCCGGGGAGCTAAAAATTAGTATTAATTTGATTTCTTGTAATTATTTCCATTTCTCTCTCTAACTTCTAAATTCTGCAGGAACTATGGCGGGAGTAGACATCAATACTCTCACCATGGAACAATACTTAGCATTGTCACGAGAAAACCAGGCATCGGGCATGGTTAAACCAGAAATCAGAGGCAATGTTAACTTTGAGATCAAGAGTCAATTCATGCGAGAATTAAGGGAAGACACCTTCTCCGGGAATAAAAATAAGGATGCCCATGATCATGTTGATCGAGTCCTCAACATTGTAAGTTTGTTTAATATTCCCGGAGTATCACAAGACGCAGTACTACTACGTGTGTTCCCGTTTACTCTTACTGGATCCGCTAAAAGATGGGTGGATAGACTCACTCCAGGAGCTGTCAACACTTGGGACCTCCTTAAAAAAGCCTTTATCCAAAGGTATTGTCCACCATCCAAGACCGCTAAATAACTTAAAGACATCCACAACTTCAAGCAAGAAAGCGATGAATCATTATACTAATCTTGTGAACGATAAAATGATTTACTGTATAAATGCCCAACCCACGACATAAACAACATCAAAAGGTAAACATCTTTTATAAAGAATTAAACACTATGAACCGTCAATTGCTTGATTCGTAGGGACCAATTCCTGTAATAACTCCAACTCAAGCTCTGACAAAAATACAAACTATGGCTGACCACTCTCAAAAGTGGCACGATGGGACATCAAGCAGGAATGTTAGCAGCAGCAGCAATACTGATGGGCTTGCTGCAATTGTAAGTAAACTGGATAACTTGGGACGCGAAGCTGAAAGAAAATGTTCATGCGATCTAAGTTGGATGTCAAATCTGCGAAGGACCTCACCTTGACAAAGAATGTCCTCTCAACGAGGAAGTCAAATAGTTGGAAGAGGTCAAGTATGGAGAATTTGGGCGCTCCGCTCCTTTCAACGGAAGTAATGGAGCCAAGTTTCGTGTAGGTCCACCAGGATACTACACTCGTACTGATAATCGACCACCTTATGGGGAGAAGAGACCAAGCTTAGAAGAGCTTATGAATAAGCATCAGGAAGAATCAGCATGAAGAAGCACCGAAATGAAAGAATGGTTTATGAAACTCTAATAAAATGCAAAAATTAACACTAGGAATCAAAGCGCATCTCTTAAAAATCTAGAAACCCAAATCGAGCAATTAACTAAGGAACTTAAGTCTAGGACAACCAATGGAGCTCCAAGCTCATCTACCAGGCAATGCAAGGTGGTTAACGCTAATCATGAGATGCCAAATATACCTATCTCTTCAAGTAAGCTTAACAATCTCCCCGGAGTATCTTTTTTGTCTGATTATGACTCTCAAGTAACTCAAAATAGCGAGGAAAGGACGACAGAGGTCCTACAGTGCAAATTACCATCTAAGGAGCAAAATCCAGGGAATTTTACACTTCTTTGCCCTATTGGTAATTTTAACTTTTATGTGATGGCCGATTTAGGGGCTAGTGTAAATGTCATGCCTAAGGTTATATTTGAATTCTTGAAGCTGACCAACCTTAGGAAAATCAATATGCTTATAGAAGTGGCCGATATGACAAAAAAAGCACCATTAGGGGTGGTTGAAAACATTCTTGTAGGAATTGATAAATTCTTATCCCCTTCTGATTTTGTGATCATCAATAGGACCCATAATGAAACTATTATCTTAGGCAGACCCTTTCTAGCTACCATTCACGCCAAAATCTATGTTTTTGACAAGGAAATTTCACTTGGGGTAGGCAACAATAGGATTATGTTTGACATGAAGAAAAAAGACCCTAACTTTATGATCCCTATGGAAAAAATTCCTTATGATGAATTCAATCAGCAATAATGAACCTAGTTGCCCCCTAGGAAACCCATCTTAGAAATCATTAAAAATAAACAATCTATAGGATAGGCAAGAGCTACAGGTTAAAAATAAATTAAGGCTTGACGAATACATTCCTATCAAACATTTTTGTAAACCTATCGTGCAAACTTACAAGGAAAAGGTAAGGATGTGGCCCACCTGTGACCCCGACAAGAGTATTTGCGATGGAGGGGTCAAAATCTACAGGAGAACTAGTGCCGGGAATTTAAGAATTTGGTACTGTAACTATAATAGTGAAAGAAAAAATATGAAATGGGTAGGACTATCATTTCCCGATTTATTATTAGTCAGATATGGAGGCTGTCAGTTGAATGACTTAATTTAGGGACAAAATTATGTGGAATGTATAAATAAAATTCACACGATAACAAACCTAGGCCTAGGGACTACACCTTTAAAGAATGGATGATAATTAAAGTAAGATACACAGATGTGAACGAATTTGTAAAGAAGGACTTGTTGAAATCCTGGGTCATCGATTGTTTCGAAGAGGCATTGGATCCTGACAAAGACTCGATGGAAAGAAGTTTTGATGATTATAAGTGGGTATTTGATCTTGAAATCAAACAACTAGCTGATGAATATGAATTAAGAATTGTAAAGAAGGGTCATATTCTTGGTATGATATGGGAAAACTGTAAGAATATCCAAGGAAAGGCTAAAGAATGGTGGTACGATTATTGGTTAGAAGAGGACAAAAAAGAGGAAAATAGGGATAAGAAATATGATCCACCTATGGTTCACATGGAAACTTTTGAAATAACCAGATATTTATTTGATAATGGGAATAGCTTTATTTGTGTTACCGACAAAATAAAAGACACCTTGTATCTGGGAAGAGAGAATGGATCACGATTCAGAAAAATGATCCGACAAGAAATGAACCAAGGAGAAAACACCCAAGACAAAACGTAAAGTAGGCATGAGTCTAACTTAAAGACTCGTTAATAAAAAAAAGTGCTTGTCGGGAGACAACCCGTCTTTTTATCAATAAATTTCATTTTCTAAATATTAGTTGGTTTGCATGTTTTACTTTGTTTTACAGGTTCCAGCAGCTAGGAGGTTCATGACCGACTCGACCAGTAATTATGTGATAGCTTTGCTGATTTAGCAGCAGTTATGACGTAACATGCATGGTTATGTCGTAACCGATTCAATTACGACGTAAACCTTATTATGGTTACGCCGCAATCATATAAACAAACAAATCTTAAAAAATATATACCACATGATTACGGCGTAACCACCGAAGTTACGCCGTAACCTCTTTCTGAAAAACCTTAAAATTAAGTTTTAAACATTCCTAAACCTTGTATATTTAAATGAACGTTGTGGGTATGTTCTCTGAAAACCCTCACAAGACTTCAATCGTCCACCTGGGCCACCAATTGGTTTAAAAGGCTTGTTGCACATGCTAAATGCAACCGTGATTCCTACGAAAGTGAGTTAGGTTTGTATAACTTGTATATTTATGTTTGAGCGATTTTATGCTATTAGTTTGTTTTAGTGATCACAGGGGAAAATGAGCCTTGCTCATAATGGAGATTTTTTGGATGTCTCCACTGACTTATTACATTTTATATGTTCAAAAGCAATGCTCAAGGGAGTTTCTTGTTCTGATTCTACTCTTCCTGTTTATTTCATTTCCTTAATATACAATAGTGACATTGTATAAAACAAGTGGGGGGATGGGAGTAGAATTATCACTTGACCTATTCTTGCCTTTGATTTTCTAGTTTTTTTAAAAAAATGGTGCCGATTTTAAAATTTTTGTTGATAAAATATAATGCCTAAAAACATTAATAATATTTTTTCACATCTTTACGTTTTGATAATCACATTTTGCCGACTTAACCAAAAACAACACTTTAACGGGCAGTGTACCCGATCGGTGGTAGATTCATGATAAGTAGGGTGTCGAACACTTGAAGCGAGGTTAAATCTCTCAATTTATTAATATTTTGGTTATCTAATCTAAGTCAAACCTCTGCTAATCATATGTTAGTTCTAATCCTAATTCTAACAGGTAAAAAAAGGGGGGGGGGGGTTCACCTGAAGACTTGGCAACTGGGTGTTGGTTGGTGACTATAATCAATTCAAGACAGTTTAACCCACAAAAGCAAATTAACAGAAGATAAAAGAGCGATCGAGCCTTATAATAGTAAACTGTATTAGCCATCATTAATCCGATTAGAAGGTTGGTTTGTTTATTCAGAGCAATGATTACTTATCTTGAAGAGGCATATCTTGGAATGAAACTTCACTTGGGAATTTAGGAAATAAAACAAACAACCTTGGAATAAATGTTTAATGAAATAAACATATGCGGAAATTAAGTCCAACACAATGCAATACATCATTGAAGCAAGTCTTAAATGATATATTTCACTTGAGATAATTTAATACATGGATGGAAACCTTGTGTTTTTAACTAAGGATTCATCATGTATATCTTATATTGTGTATGAGACTGGTTGTTACTTTTGCACAAGAGCAAGATGAGCTAACAACAACAGTATCTAATTAAGAGTGTTTAGATGACTGATAACAACAGTATCTAATTGAGAGTGATTTAGATGACTGTTAAAACAAATGTTTACGAATTATATAAGGCATAGTGTTGTTTGTGTACACATGATGCTAGAGAATAATTAATTCTAGTTGAAGTAGGATTTCATCATTTATGATAAATCTGCTAACTAGATATGCTCAGCTAAAAGCATTGTTGCAATACACATTAAAGAATAAGAATACTTTACATTTTAAGAAACTGTAAAGATGACTATCTCAGATAGGTATGTTGCTGACTACAAATACCTCAAAAAAGGTACTGTCACATCTCCATACTATGATTCTTGCAATAGTATGCAAATATACATATGACACTCATCATAGCGTTCAAATTCTTCACAAATTTGTGAATTTGAAACAAGTATTCAGAAAGTTTACTCATATAACTATTTAGCTGTCTTGTAAAAAAAAAGTTGAGAATGTTGGATACATTGGACTTCAACTTGCTCTAATTAGTTTCATGCATATCTGTTTTAATATTTGGATTATTGGGATAGTAAGACAATTTTTATTTTCTGATGAATAAAGATACAAGGTATTTGTTATTCATTCATATAATAATTGTTATCATATATTTGCATGTTTAATCCTTGAATGATTTATCATTCTAAACATGTCCATTGTCGGTTAACAATATGAGAGTATTGTTACATAAGACAAATGTGAGTGTTGGTTATATTATTTGAATATATGGACGGTTCCCGCCAAACTCATATGTTATTCACAAGGGATGCATATTAGACACCCCAACTTTTGAATATTTACTTTTGGATCCTTAGTCATGAGTAAAATATCGAAAAATAGTTAGTTAAGTCATCCTTAGACTTGAGAATACAAACAAGTTATGGTATGTGTGGATATCACTTTTTAATTCTAAGTCAAACGCTAACCTGAAAATGGTAGTTATAAAGGCTATTATTGGAAGTGATGTGAAGCGGCATTCACAATACTTGTATTCAACAAAGAATTTGTCCCTCCACTTGATGTGCAGTATGATACCATTGGCGCTTCTCCAGAATTAATCAGATAATTGTGTGGCCGCACCCAAAGGGTAATGCAAGATGATTCTTGATTATATTTGGTATATCTGTATTAAGTTCTATAACGAGAATCTAAATGGTTAAACTATATGGAATAAGTTAGGATCCATATCCATGGTTTAACATTGTTTGAACAAAAGAATGATTATAGCAAGAGATACATAACCATGCTACTGAGAATGTTTTTGAAACTTGATCTTAGACATTTCTAGTTTTATAAACGAATGTGAGTGTTGCTAGACGTTTTTGTCGTTAGTATTTGGGCAGTCTGCTACTCCAACTCCCAAGTGGGAGCTGTTGGATTATGGTAGTTGGACTAGCACTAATACGACTAGAAATGTGTGAGCCTATTGGGGGCACACACGTTAAGACACGAAGAGTACGTCTATTATGTATTTGATATATATAATAAATTCCTGTATTTCTGATACATCTTCAGGCCGTGCACCAACAGTCAGCCTCATATTAGCGGTCAGCTTAAGAACATTGCAATGATCCCACAAATAAGACTCCTTTAAAGATGCACTTACAATATCTTGCCTTGAACCTTTTGGGACAACCGGGAGAACCTGCCTAAAATCACCGCCAAATACCATCATCATGTTTCCAAAAGGCTCTTCACACGTGTCATACCTATTCTGACGTAGTATGTTTCTTAAAGAACGATCTAAGGCCTCAAAACAAAGCTTATTTGCCATAGGCGCTTCATCCCAAATAATAAGCTTGCATCTTTTTAATTGCTTCTCTTTCCCTCAAAACCCTAACTGAACCCCTTATACTCTTATAAGGGATTTTCGGTTCATCTCTCCCCTCCACCGAATTCGACAAACCCTCATTAGGGTTTTTTGGTTTTCTTGTTTCTCTTGTTTGGTAATTCAAGATTCACACGTGGTGCTCATTGGTGGTTCTCCTAGCTTGACAAAGACTTAAACCCAATTAGGGTTTATTGGTTATTGGTTTATATCAAACCGAATTAGGGGTGTTTGGTTATTCGGTTAAACCCTAACCGAATTAGGGTTTGTCTTGGTTTTCAATTACAAGAGGCTCACAAGGTGCGTTTGGTAGTTGGTGTATACATAAGGTGTTTGGATCGTGAAGGTGACTAGCAATCAACTCGTACTTGGTTGACGTGTTTGTGTGAGCAACCGTAGAGACAGTAATTTAACTGCTAAACCCGTTTCAAGATCAAGATCAAGAGGTAAGTAATTATTTACTTTTAATGTTATAATTATTTACTTTATTAAGTGTTAATCTATGTGCCTTAACTAGATCCATTCCGCTGCGTACTCGTAGCTAAACTGGTTACCTAGTATGTTAAATCCCAACAGCGTCCACCATATGCTTCCTGCACAGCTTCCTCGATGCCGCCTGTATAAATAACACAAACTTTTATACAATAAAACTCAAGAAATTCACAACATTACTGAGCCAATTGCGTAACTTTTGAATCAGTTCCTTTCACCTTTTATATTTGAAAATGATTCTTTCAGTATACCGAAAACAATATCTTACTCTTTAGTTTTCATCAACCGAGCTTATACTTCCAACTGAACCTCGGTTGTTATCACCTTCAAACTCTTAAACAACCGCCAACAATATGATTATAAAACTAAATTCCTCAAACTCAAATTCTATGTTCATTACATACAGTAGGTGGGCTTAACTTTAATACTAATAGAGAATGATACACATACAACTAAATTTATTAAGTAACAAAATAAAAGAAACACAAGACAATACCCTGTTAGCATGCTCGTCGTTCTTGTTCGTCTTCAAATGCTTCATCAGTGCAAGTGCTTATTGAGTGTATATCCCCTGGAACTTCATATGGAATCCTAAAGAACTTAAAATTATTAATTTCATGAAAAAAAATCAATATAACTTTATTTTAAGAAATGTTAGTTACATAAAACTAATTAGTAATATGGAAATTTTCACCTCAATTTCAAGCAAAAGCTAAAACATTTTTCACCTGCAATCATAACCACAATTCAACTATGAGATTTTGATTATAACTTCTAATTCAAATTCTAAGGAAAACACATTTAATCAACTAATTTAATTCGTATAAATGTAGTTGCAACATTAACATGAAACAAATTCTCCATTTCGAATCACTACAAAAAAAAGGGGCTATAGTGACGAAAATTTAATGACGACCCATATTTTTCATCACTATTAACACAATTTTAGTGACGATATAGAATTTTCGTCACTATATCTCGTTACTTGCATATATTTAATGACGAAGTAATAATTTGTCATTAATATACATGTTAGTGACGGAAGTATTTGTCACTGAGTCTAGTACTAATGGTTCATATTTAACTCATTTCTTGTTACGCTCCTTAGTCACGAAATTTTCGTCACTCAACTTTGGATAGGTAATCACGAAATATGTTTTTTAGTAAATTGACAATTGCAATCGAATAATAACTTATATTAATAACTTTTCACCTTCTCAAGTTTAATAAAAAATAACCCAAAAAAGGTTAAAAAATTACTTTTACCTTCACGTGATTTTAATAACCTTTTTCATAATACAGAAGTTAGGAGGCAATTATCAAGACCGGCTTGACTCATAATCATTTGGTAACTTTGCTAAAATTACAGCAGTTACGGCCATATACACTTAATTTAAGCCGTAACCACCTACAGTACAACGTAAACCCATTTAAGGTTACGCACGTAAACACCCTTAAAACTTAATTTTTTTACCACTTGATTAAGACATAACCACTATGGTTACGCTGTAACCTCCTTCTGAAATCCTAAAAATTTAAGTTTTAAACATGTCTAAACTTTATAAACGTAAATAGACTTTGTGGGTATGTTCTCTCAGAAGCCCCCACGAGATCCGAAACTCTCCACTTAGCCACTGAAAGTGGTTTTAAAGCTTGTTGCATATGCTAAATGCAACTGTGATTCCTAACGAAAGTGAGTTAGGTTTTTAGTATTCCTGTACAACTTCATAATTCTTAATAAGAATGGTTTTATGCCTTTGTTTGTTATGTGATCACAGGGGAAAACGAGCTTGCGGGACAGGACGGAGATTCTCTAATAGATTTTTCGCTAAGCATTGTGGTTTGATTGTTCTTACTCTTATCTCTTGTCTTACTTTATCATTTCATATATTTACATTGTTCATATTGTGCAAGCATTGAATTCACAAAAAGGTCGAATCTAAGTTTTACAAACATACATAAAACTTAAATTTAAAAAAGCGGTAAACTATTCAACCCCCCCTTCTAGTTTTCCACAATTTTGACATATTTTTCTTACTAAACTAGAATTAATCTTTGCCGAATGCACATTACCCTTTATTATTACTTGGTGAGGTTTACGCCTAATGTTCTGTTTCATCTCATTATACAAAAATCTACCAAAATATTGAGCGTGCTGATAGTATTGTAGACTTTAGAACTTGGCATATACATCATTTCAAGACCTAATTGATTAGCAGGAATAGATGGTTCGAGAAGGCAACATTTAGGAATTCACCCAAATAAGCCTATATGTGTGTGTCTATCGACTAGTTACACTGACTGGTCAACCTTCCGTGATAAAAACCCTTTTGTTGCACTCATTAATAGTGCAAGATACCCCTAGATCACCTTTTTTTAGCCAATCTATGTTTTCACCTATTGTTATATGTTTCGTTACACCATTTCGCCTTAGCTAACCCTGTAGTCTATACTTATCCTTGTGTTGAAATTTCTGGCTACCTAAGTCTATGGTTCAGGAAAATGGTTCAAAGATTGGCACTTTCGTTGAAGACATATTAGTATGATCATGGAAGACCCCCCGGTATTGTCACTTTCGATACTGTTTATCTCAAGTGGGGGGATATGTTATTTATGTCCACAAGTATTGTAAAAATAAAAAAGAAAAAGGTGATGCAACTATAAGCCACCTAATTACCTAACTTTGAGAGGTATAATCTCATAAAAAGACCATATTATTATTTAGTTATGAAATTTTGAACTTGACACATAAAATCTGTCCATCATTTCCAGATTTACACACCTGTACCTAAATCATGTTTTGACTGACCTAAACTCTATTTCAAAGCTTGGTACAAGTATAGTTGAAAAGTAAACTCAAAGTAGATAGTTTTAGGCTTAAGAAACACCTTCATAACTTATTTTATGACCAAGATATGACTCAAACAAGATGACCTTTTTCCAAAATCAGCTCACTTTTTAGGGTTTTCACTCAATTTAAATGACTAGTTATGTAATCAAATGTACCCCAAACAAACACCAAACTCATTTTAGATACTTTTTAAAACCACTTCGTTCAAAAATATCAGTAGTTTGTTTTATAAAAATCCATGTTAGTGCATGCACAAGATCAAACCCGATCTAGTCTAAAAACGTGATTTTAAAGCCTATTGTGTCACTAGTTTTATACATCAAAATCCCCATACCACAATGGCAAGTCCGTACATTTTTCATAACCATTTTGAAGTACAATAATGTACCCAAACCAGTAGCATATGACTCTAAATCTCCCATTTTAATTGTAGGACTTATATTACTTAAAATGACTCAAATCTTAATTTCAGTGATTTTGCCTACTAGTATTATGAACTAAAGCCTCAAGAACCTGTTAGAATATGAAAGTATCGGTCACTTCCATAAATATCGTTAGATAGCTCGTTAAGTAATATTTAGAAACTAGATAGGCTAGTTTAGCTAAAGCCCATTGTTAGCCCATTAAGGGTCCATATGGCCGACCACTTAGTAGTATTTATACCTCTCTCCACATCGTGGAGAGGGTTGGTTGTTCATTTATTTTTCACATAGTAATTTAATATTTGTTTTCTTTCTTTCTCTCACTAAGTGTTCATCCAACCACCTCTATTTCTCTCTCTAAACCCTAGATCAAATCCATACCTTGTGTGTGTTAAGATATCCTTCAATTGGTATCAAGAGCCATGGGGTGTTTGTGAAGGTTTTGTGTGCGTTTTCTTTACTCGACCTTATGCGTGATTTGGGTTCTTCACCTTTTGAGTTTAAAAACAACAAGCTTCTTCATCTTTCTTCTTTATTTATCTTATTATAGGCTAGTTGTATAAGAAAATCTTTGAAAAACCATTAAAAATTCCATCTTTTTGAGTCTTTTTTATTCGAACAAGGGTTTTGTACCAAGAATCTTGATTTCAAATTTTTCGTGTCAAAAACATTAAAGTTTGTGTTTTAAGGTTCTTATAGTCTTAGATAGGAAGAAGTACAAGAAAAATCGGTAAAAACGTCAAAAATTGAGTCCCGTTTAAGTTTTGTTTTCTGTTTTGAGTTCAAAGGTTTGCAAGCAGATTACGTTCAGGCGAGTTTATACGTGTTGTTCAGTGCGAATTATACGTATTTTTGCTGGGAGAATTAGACTTCATTTGTTCAGGCGAATATATAGTGTGTGACTCAGGCGAATTATACGTGTGACTTAGGCGAATTATACATGTGTTTTCTCAGGCGATTTATACGTTACTTCCTCAGGCGAATTATACGTACTTTCTTGGGCGAATTATACGTTACTTCCTAAGGCAAATTATACGTTTATTCATTAGGCGATTTATACGTGTATTTTAGGCGAGTTATACATTTTTTCTTGGCGAAATATACATCTTCCTTTAGGAGATTAACGCCTTTGCTTTTGGAGCATTTATTCTCTTTGCTTGGTAGAATTATATCCTTACTTAGAGATTTATATCGTTACTTGGGAAGCACTATCTCACTTCTTCTGTTAGGAGAATTATACAGTTGTTCTTTGATTTGTGAAATCTCGTGAAAATTTATTTTCTCGGTTTTATCAAGAATTGTAAAATCCCGTGTATTCCAAAGACTCAATCACATTAATTAAATCTCACTTTAACACAACAACCTCCAATCACTATACGATCATATTTCATCTTATCATATATCAAATCAAAATGGATTCAATAATTCCAAATGGACAAAAGAATACCCTTGCTGAGTACATGACCACTATCTGTTGCGACAATTGTCCCACAAATTTGACAAAACCATTTATATGATTCTGGAAAAGCAAATGGAAACGTTTATTGCAAAACAGAGAGCAGGGAAATAATATACTAGAAATCAGTAAACACAAAGAAAAAAGAGAATGGAATAAAACACATAAAAACACCGAATCAACTCGAATAGGCCTTTTCTATTGAAGTTGATGGTGTTACCAGATTAAAAAAGTATGCTGAATTGTCTGCATCTGAGAAACTTCAAGCTGATTGTGATCTTAAAGCTACAAACATCATTCTTCAAGGACTCCCCACAGATGTATATGCTCTTGTGAATCATCATCGTATTACAAAGGATCTATGGGAACAAGTCCAACTACTCATGCAAGGTACTTCATTGACAAAACAAGAAAGAGAGTGCAGGCTGTATGATACGTTTGATAAGTTTTCTTACATCAAGGGGGAATCACTTCATGAGTATTACTTGCGATTCACTTAAATCATCAATGACATGAACATCTATAAGATGTCTCTGCAACAATTCCAAGTCAATACAAAATTCTTGAACAGTCTTCTACCCGAATGGAGTAAGTTTATGACGTATGTCAAACTAGTAAGGGATATGCATACAACCAACTTCCATCAGCTCAAAGTTATCTGGAACAATATGAGATTCATGTTAATGAAGTAAGGATTATGCATGAACGTAACCAAGATCCTCTTGCACTTATTGCTAGTCATCAAAATACATCGTCTCATTTCAATACATATCAGACTTTACACAACCATCCTCAGTATTCACAACATTTTTCACCATCTCAATCTCCTCAATATGGATCAATTCATCCCACACAACATTACTCAACTACTTATCTATCCACACCTTTTGCAAATAATTATCTGACAGTACCGTATCCAAATGCTTACTCATCCATAGTTCATTAAAAGGCTTGTCCATAACCACAATCTGTTCCTCAAATTGAATATACTGTCTCCATAGTTAATTAATAAACACATCTTGTTAAATTTCCTCAGATAGACTCTGGTCTAGCAGTTCCCGTGTTTAAAGAAGGATATGACCCTATTGATGCCATTAACAAAATGATGTCATTTCTGTCTACTATCGTCACATCTCGTTTCCCATCTACCAACAATCAGTTAAGAAATTCATCCAACCCAAGACAACAAGCAACTATTCATGATGGAAGGGTGACGGTTCAACCAGTTCAGGGGAGACAAAGTTCATTTGATGCTGGTACTTCTGGAAAAAGGGCTAACATCTCTGGAACAGGGGGAATAATTCAGGTCAACAAAGGGCCGTAAAGTGTTTTAACTACCAAGGTGAAGGTCACATGGCAAGACAACGCACAAAGCCAAAGAGGAAAAGGGATGCTACATGGTTTAGGGATAAAGTTCTTTTGGTTGAAGCACAAGGATTTAGTAAAGTTTTGAATGAGGAGGAATTGGAATTTTTGGCAGACCTTGGAGTTGTAGAAGGTCCAGTTACACAGACAGACATTACACACAATGCAGCTTATCAAGCAGATGATTTGGATGCGTATGATTCTAACTATGATGACTTCTCCACAGCCAAGGTAGTTCTTATGGCCAATTTGTCTAGTTACAGTTTAGATGTTCTCTCTGAGGTATCTCACTCTGAAAACACTCATAATGATATGCTAAATCAAAGTGTGCAAGAGATGCCGTATTCTGAACAAACTCATCTTGTGAATTATCCAGAGAATGAGATAACAAGTGATAGCAATATTATTCTTTATTCTCAATATCTGCTCGAAACATAAAATGCAGATGTTCAGGATACAAATTCTTCTACACAACAAGATGCCATGATATTACCTGTGTTTTAACAACTATCAAATCAAGTAACTAATTGTAACAAGGTTAATAAGGACAATCTAATTACCAATGAATCCTTATCTGCTGAGCTTGAAAGATATAAAGAACAGGTAAAATTGCTAAAAGAAAGATAAAATGATGATATAATTCGGGAGAAAAATGCACAGTTTGCGGATTTTGAAAAAGAAATTAACTATCTTAAACAAACTCTTTCTGAACAATCAAAGGAAAAGGAATTGTTAACAAAAACATTTAATGTTTTCAAAAACGAATCCAAGGAAAAGGAATCTAAGAATATTGATAAAGAAATTGCTTTGGAAAAGAAAATTAAAGAACTGGATAATATTGTTTGTAAAATGGGTCAATCCGCGCAAACTATACATATGCTCACGAAACCCTAAGTATTCTATGATAACAACCTGAAACAAGCTCTTGGTTTTCAAAATCCTTTCTATTTTAAGAAAGCTCAGTAGATTAGCAATGCTTATGATGGTAGGGTTACTACTAAGGAAAGAAATGGATTTCAATACTGATTCAGAGAACTTGATGCTGAGGAAGAGAGTCTCCAAAAGTCTGTTGAAAAAAGTGATCCAATGGTCTTAGAAAATAAAATTAACATTAAACCAATTAATTATGTTGAGTTAAATCGATTATCTGAAGATTTTGGTAAACGTTTTATCCCACAACAAGAAATGTCTGATGAACAAGCTTTCCGGTTATAAATTTCACACCCTAACACTGACCAATCTGCTTCTTTGCCTGTCAAAATTGAGGCTCCTCGGGAACTTCCTAAGGTAAGCTTGGTTAATACAAGCCTTAAAAAGCTTAAATACCATCTTGGCCAATTTGACAATGTGGTGAAAAAGCGAATTACGCCTGATGCTTTAACAGAAGGGGAATGGGGGTTTTAACACACTAAAGGTGTTTTTCTAAAAGAAATAATTCTATTTGTAAAGACCTTAAAAGACATATTTAATGTTTTTGATAAAGATCTTTTAAATGAGATAACGGAAGTACAAATAGTTTTTAACCAGATGAAAGCTGATGTTCAACAGTATTTTGTAGACAAACAGTGCTTTGAAATTTAAAAGAAACATTTTTTGATTGAAAACGATCGACTCTTGGATCAAATCATTTCTCAAGATATTATGAATATTGTTGTGAATTCTTCGTTGGATATAAATACTTCTGTGAATGATTCTGTGAATTATGTGAAAATGTGTAACAAGTGTCTCAAACTTGAAGCTGAGCTTATCAAACAACACAACATGGTTGAAAAAAATGACTATAATAGACTTTCAAAAAGATTTTCTAAACTTGAACAACACTACATTTCTCTTGAACTTGCAATGCAACTCAATAAATAAAATTTTCAAAACAATAACACATCTGTGAACCAAATTAAACCTTTATTTGATCAACTGTTTAAATTGAACAATTTGAAAGCTAGGCTTCAAGCAAAAGACCCAACAATCAAGAAGTTGAAGGAAAACATTAAACGTTTGAATAAAACTTCCACCACAAACAGTGTGAAAAAGGACACAGATGAGATTGAGACCATCAACATAGAATTGGAACATAGAGTGGCAAAACGAATTAATGAGAAAGAGCATTAGAAACAGACTTACAAACAACTCTATGATTCAATTAAACCATCACGTGTTCGTGCTAAAGAACATGTTGAATCTTTGGTTAATCAATTAAATCAAAATTCTATTAAAATTACTGATTTAAATGCTCAACTTTAGGAAAAAGTTTTTATCATAACAGCATTAAAAATGATCTTAGTAAATTCAAAGGAAAAGACATAGTCGACAATGCTGCCCAAGTGTCAAATGCTACCACTATTGCTCCAGGGGATGTATAAGATTGACCCAGTAACTTTGGCTCCTAAGGATAAGAATAATAGGGAAACTTACATATACTACCTTAAGCACACCATGGAACAAGCTGCTATTCTTAGGGAGATGGATGAACAAGCCAAATCACTAAACCCTTTAGATAGTGCATATTACTCTGCTTGTACGTATGTTAAGCTGATTCAAGATTTGCTAGGATATGTTAGAGATACTTGCCCTGATATTTACAAACCTAGTGAGAAATTAGTTGATGTCAAGCCTAACAACAAAAAGAAAATAGTTAGGTTTGTTGAACCCGTCATATTATCAAGCACATCCCAAAAACAGTTAGGCTCTTCCCAAACAAAGACCAAACAGACCACTAACAATTCTGGGTCAACTTCTACAGGAGTAAGCCGATCTACTAAATCTAGCAGGTCAAAGTCTACAGACAATACAAAGAATGATAGGATCCTGCAGATTTCAAGTAGAACCCAGAAGAAGAATAAAGTAGATGATCACTCTAGGATCATTAAGTCTTGTTTAAATAAACCGAATTGTGTTGCTGAACCATCTGGAAATGCACATGTGTAGCATTTCAAATTAAATACAAATTCTGAGCTATGTACATATCTAATGTATAATTACTTATGTTTATGCTAGATATGAAGTGTGCTTTCTGAATTTGTTTCTGATGAAAAACGAGTTCCTAATCTAAGTCTGTTAAGAAAGCTAAAAAGAAGAAGAATGGAAACCTACAGGAAAAGTGTTTACTAAAATTGGATATAACTGGAGACCCACATGAATGACTTTCACTTTATTTGGAAATGCGTTCCCTATAACTAGGATTACCGCCACTAATAAAGTGTCTCTTAGGGAACACGCAGTCCTCTAGAAGTTAGTTTGCAGAAGAATATGTAGTAACTAAGGTTTATACTAGGAGACCTAAGGTAACTAAGACTAATGGTTCTAATAGCAAACCTAAGATTGCAAAATCTGTGATTTCTAACAAAACGGAACCCGATACATCTCGAGGATCCAATACTTTAGTTGCTCCATCTTCTTCTTCTTCTGTCGATCTCAGGTTGTCCAAATTGTTTGTGAGTAGTATGACTTCGATGCTCTAAAGCACATGACTGGAGATCGCTCTTAGCTCACCAATTTTGTTCACAAGTTTCTCTATAATGTCAAGTTCGATAACGACAAGATTACAAAGATTATGAGGATCTCGGGAAACCAACCTTTATACATTGTCAATTAGGGATATGATGGCGTCTTCTCTAATTTGTCTCTTGTCCAAAGCCTCAAAGACCAAATCATGGTTATGGCACCGACGATTGTCACATTTGAACTTTGGTGCTATTAATCATTTGGCTAAAAATGGTCTCGTACGAGGTCTTCCCAAATTGAAATTTGAAAAAGATCATCTGTGTTCGGCATGTGCTATGGGCAAAAGCAAGAAACAATCACATAAACCTAAATCTGAAGACACCAATCAGGAAAAACTATATCTTCTACACATGGATCTTTGTGGGCCTATGCGTGTTGCAAGTATAAATGGGAAAAAGTACATCCTCGTCATTATGGATGATTACTCTCAGTTCACATGGGTGAAGTTTCTAGCATCAAAGGATGAAGCTCCTGATTTCATAATCAAGTTTCTGAAGATGATACAAGTTAGATTGAATACGCCTGTCAGGAACATTCGTACAGATAATGGAACTGAGTTTGTCAATCAAACTCTGCGTAGCTATTATGAGAGTGTTGGTATCTCTCATGAAACATCGGTTGCGCGATCTCCACAACAAAATGGTGTCGTTGAAAGGCGAAATCGTACTCTTGTTGAAGCCGCTCGAACAATGTTAATCTACGCAAAAGCTCCTTTATTTCTATGGGCCGAGGCAGTCGCTACCGCATGTTACACCCAAAACCGATCCATTATACGGCGTCGCCATGGAAAAACTCCTTATGAGCTCTTACATGACAGAAAACCCGATCTATCTTACCTTCATGTCTTTGGTGCACTTTGCTATCCAAACAATGATAGTGAGGATTTGGGCAAACTTCAAGCTAAAGCTGATATAGGCATTTTCATTGGATATGCACCCAAGAAGAAAGCTTATCGTATCTACAACCGACGTACCTAAAAAATCATTGAAACTATCCATGTCGATTTTGATGAGCTAACGGCAATGGCTTCTGAACAACTCGGTTCAGGACCCGGACTTCAATCTATGACTCCTGCAACATCCAGTTCAGGACTCATTTCAAACCCTATTCCTCAACAACCTTATATTCCACCACCAAGAGATGATTAGGATTGTTTGTTCCAACCTATGTTTGATGAATACTTTAATCCTCTAACAATAGCTGTATCTCTAGTTCCAGTTGCTGCTGCACCAAGAACTGTTGATTTAGCTGATTCACCTGTGTCTTTGTCAATTGACGAAGATACTCCATCAACGAGTATCCCATCATCACAAGATCAAGAACATTCTCCAATTATTTCTCAAGGTTTTAAAGAATCACCAAAAACACCACATTTTCATGATGATCCACTTCACGAATCTCTTCATGAAGACTTGACTTCTCAAGGATCGTCATCTAATGTGAGACCAATCCACACTCCATTCGAATCACTTGGTAGATGGACTAAGGATCATCCTATAGCAAACGTGATCGGTGATCCTTCTTGTTCTTTCTCCACCAGAAAGCAACTATAGACTGATGCCATGTGGTGTTATTTTGATGCCTTCCTAACTTTAGTCAAACCAAAGAACTTCAAACAAGCAATGATTGAACCGTTATGGATCGATGCAATACAAGAAGAAACTCATGAATTTAAAAGGCTACAAGTTTGGGAATTGGTGTCTTGTCCAGACAAAGTGATGTTGATCAAACTTAAATGGATTTACAAGATCAAGACTGGCGAATTTGGCGGGGTACTCAAGAATAAGGCAAGACTAGTTGCTCTGGGATTCAAGCAAGAGGAGGGTATCAATTTCGAGGAATCATTTGCATCGGTTGCTAGAATAAAGTCCATCCGTATCTTCGTAGCAAATGCAGCCAACAAGAATATGATGATTTTCCAAATGGATGTAAGAACGGATTTCTTAAATGGCGAGCTCAAAGAGGAGGTCTACATTTCTCAACCAAAAGGATTTGTGGATCAGGATAACCCATCACATGTGTATAAGCTCAAAAAGGCCATGTACGGTCTCAAGCAAGCACCACGTACATGGTACGACATGCTGTCAAGTTTCCTCATTTCATAACATTTCTCCAAAGGTATAGTTGATCCGACGCTCTTCATACAGAAAACATGGTACGACTTATTATT
>BQNB010092735.1:0-26542 GCA_026074375.1 Tanacetum coccineum
CAGAAGCTCCTCTTGCATAGCTTCTATCCAGCTTTGATCTTTTAATGCTTGGATTACCTTCTTGGGCTCTTCTTATGATAAGAAACATGAAAACAAACAATTCTAAAAGTCTTTATGGTTGGTCCTTTGCTGTACTGAACTAAACATTGCATGTTCAGTCACAATCTTTGTCATCTATCTGGTTTGAGGTGCTGAATGTATGTCTCTAATGATTTGTTTAACTGGATGATCCTTGTGAATTCTGGTAGTTGGAATAGGACTGACAAGGATATGTGTATCCAAATTGTTTATGTCAACCTCTGCACCAACATCTTCATCATCATCTGAATAAATAATATCTTTCAATTCAGGCATATTTAGATCATTTGGAAGTTTAATGCTTGTTTTTGGATCAACAACATTAACTTCTAAGCCAGCAGCATTGACAGTTGAACTAACATTATTAACATTGTTAGTGTTGTTTCCCTCACTAGCAGTATTAATATTGTTAGTGCTGTTAATATTGTCATCCTTCTCTTGATTAAAATTTGGCTCCTCTGTACTTAGATCCTCACTATCTTTCCTTTTAGTTGGATTTCCACTTTTATTCCCTGGATCTTCAGCATCCTTCTTTTCCTCCTCCCCTAATGATTTAAATACAGCATCAGGAGAATCCTTTGAACTAGAAGAGAACGATAGATCTTGAATGGATAATGGTAGCAGTATGTAATCTTTGCCTGTTATTTTCTCCATATCACATGCTTTTGTACCTGTACTACCATTAGATTTATTCCCTGCAACAACTGGCTTATAGTTCATAGATTTTGTTAGTGCATCTATATCAAAAAGCTAATTTGGTCTACTTCCTGCAATATTAGGTGTATTCTCACTAAATTGAACATGCAGATTCTCTTCTACTATCCTAGTTCTACTGTTGAATACTCTAAATGCTTTGCTATTGGTAGAGTATCCTACAAAGAGCCTCTCATCAGCCTTTCCATCAAATTTACCTAGGTGATCTATGATATTAAGGATTGTAACAGGACACCCAAATGGTCTCATGAAATTTAAGGCAGGTTTTTACCTAGAAAAAGTTCATAAGGGGTCTTGTTGTGAGGCTTGATAACTAACACCCTATTTTGGACATAACAAGCAGTATTAACTGCTTTAGCCCAGAAAGTTGTTGGCAATTTTGAATCAGCTAGCATAGTCCTAGCAGCCTCTATTAGTGTCCTATTTTTCCTTTCTGCAACTCTATTTTGTTGTGGAGTCCTAGCAACACTAAATTCCCTCTTAATACCCTTCATTTCACAGAACTGATTCATGACCCTATTCTTGAATTCAGTCCTATTGTCACATCTAATTACTTTTACCCTAAGGTCTATTAGATTTTCTGTGCCTGTTATGAATGATTTAAGGATTTCACTAGTTTCATCCTTAGTGGCTAAAAAGAAAACCCAACTAAACCTACTAAAATCATCTGTGAAAACTAGGCAGTACATCTTTTTCATTAAACTCTTTACAAATGTTGGGCCAAATAAGTCCATGTGCAACATTTGTAATGGTTGGCTGATTAAACTGACAGTTTTAGACTTACAAGAAGCTTTGTGTTGCTTTCCCTTCTGACAAGCAACATAAGTTTGATTAATTTTAAAAAGTTTTCAAGGTAAACCTCTTACAAGGTTTCCCTTTACCAGTTTATTCATTGTTTTGAAATTTACATGTCCAAGCTTCTTATGCCAAAGATTAGATTCATCTGGTATGGCTTTCGCAAAGAGACAAGTTAGACCTCCTTGAGAAATAATATTCTTTAAGTCAACACTGTACATGTTATCCTTTCTAGGAGCTTTAAGCAAAACATGACTTTCATTAGTTAACTTAAAGTCTGGAGACAGAACAACACATACAGTATCAGTAAAAAAAACACTATTCTTCTTGTCACACATTTGTGAGACACTGAAAAGGTTAAACTTTAGTTCCTTTACAAAGTACACATCTTCAAAATCCAATTTACTAGTTCTTATTTTACCTTTCCTAGTAATTTTCCCTCCTTTGGAATTTCCTCCAAAGGCAACAAATCCTCCATCAATTTCTTCATAATCTGTAAGATAGGATATGTTTCCTGTCATGTGCCTAGAGCATCCACTGTCAATCACTTCTTTATCCTTCAAATCTTGTTGTGGATTGCCCTGCACATAATGGTAGAAAAACTAGTTTCTTTTGGGGACCCAAGCCATTACTGACTTGGATTTGCCTTGTGCATCAACATAGTCAAATCTTTTAAAGGACATTAATGCACCATTGTTTCTATAGACATGGTCTAAGACTTTATGCTTAACTAGAAAATTACGAGAACCGTGAAAGGGATAGGCTCGGAGAGGTGTACTAGGTGTATCCTGCACTAAAAATGAGTGCATGGCAAGGGTGTGGGATAGTTATATGATTGAGGTGACCATCATAACAATTACAGGTTTAAAACATGGGTTAATCCTAGTGCCTCTTATCTAGCAAATTCTAATACTTACTATGCGGTCTGGGGATGCATCACAAAAACAAGTTCTAGAATTTAATACACTACCGACACACTCATATAATTTAATACCGATACCAATGTTCTAGAAAAGGCGATAAAGACCATACGTACACATCTATAACGACATAATAACACATATGGACTACATTCGACAACCTTAACTTCGAACAAGCTAAACGGTATATACTACTTAGGTATCGAAAATGGATACCCTATTCCTATCGATCTAAAAGGCGAACCTCATCATGTTTTGGAAGTGGAATTTTAAGGGTTTTTGTGCTAGTCATATAATTCCTATCCATGAGACGCTATTAATACCCCGGTTTTTCAGTCCGGTATGTGTCCAAGATTTTTTTTTAAATTTAGTTACAAAATTACTTTATGTCTACGTTCGATAACTGACATCAGTTTAAGACAAAGCAAATGCAATTAAGGAATCGTTTTTCTAAGGCTTATTTCCCGCTAAACTTAGTTGAATCATGTCCCCAATGTTCTATAAAATAAAAGTACCTGAAAAACGAATAAAGGGAAAAGAAAACAAGTAAAAGAAACTAGTACTCCCCTGGTTTGCTCAATAATGGCGAAGAAACATGCGATAACTGGTTAAATCGTCCCCCAAGAATCGTCTAATAAAACTTCCTAAGAACTTTCAAGCTTCTTCTCATCAAATATAACATGTAAATCAAAGACAAAGACAACTGCACTAAGCGTACAATTGGCGGGATAATGATATATACAACAAAACTTTAGGGTTTGACTCCTATAAAAAATTCATAAAAAGGGATGAGAGTGATGATATAATCATAGGTTTCTGCAGGTTTACAATAAAATTACAAATTTCAGATATTACACATTTTATTTTTCAAAAATAATAGAAAAATGTTGAATTTTCACATGGCTGGGGGCGTGACGCCGTCTCTAGCCACTATGAAGATTTCTTCTTCATTTTATTGAAAAATTTTATGCACGTAATTTTATTAGTTATATCTTGAATAAAACACTACATAAAACCTGAGATTAATCATTACAATCATATGACTCAAAACTGACGCGAATTAATCTAAACAATTTATTTTATATGTTTGAATTGGTTCTTATAAGCCGGATATTTTCTCCTACACTTATTTTATGAAAATATCTTTGATTGTAGTTAAGACAAGGTTAAAGACAAAAACAAAGCATGATTACATGTAATTCAAACATATAAGAACAAACAATAAGAATAAAACACAAGGGTTAAACGACACTCTAAAATGCAAGAAATAAAAAAGTGAAGTTGCTCCACTAAGCGCGTTTATTTTGTTCGAGTCACGAAGCCCATACTCTACGCTTATTTGACGTATAAAAGGTAGGTCTCCCCTACATTAAGGTCAAGTGCAGGTGATAGAAGCGATACACACCATTTCGATGAAGGTATGCCATATGAGGTGAAGGTAGTGTATGAATGGTCAAGGGTTCTACTACCTTCATCTTAAAACTACCCAGACTATATGGGTTGATGGGTGGGTTGGTTCCTCTTTTGTCTCCTAGATTTACATCTAAGAATGGAAGATTGGGTAAAGGTTGAGGCTCCGGTTCATCAACACTAGGAGATTCCCTAGAACAAAGAAAGAATTCATGACTACAAGTATTCAAGCCTAGATCCTCTAGTTTCGTGTGGTTCAAAGGTTCCACCTCTATCGGGAATCCTATAGTCTCTTATACTTCTTCTGGGTGAGTCACGGGCAGCGTTTATACCTCAAATGATGGGACGACTTGTAGGGTACTTTATGGGCTTGGATTATCCACCTTATCCTCCATCATATCTAGATCACCTATATGCTCATCATATACTAACCATGACATGCACTTAGGCATCTTAACCATAACTGTCTCACATTCTAAATCCTCCTTATATGTTCTCTTAGGTTGTGACTAAGGAAATTCTATCATGTCATCCCACTTATGGGTCATTGCTATGTAGCTATTTTCAAAAGTTTGATGCAATTGGCCACTTTTCATAGTGTCCTCACAAACAAAAGTTGATCCTAAACACGAAGGTTGTTCAAAGGGATCTATCCTAGGTGAAGGCTTATATGGTGCATAGGTTTCACAAGGTAAGGTACTACGTGTGCGAAGATATTCTACTCCACCATTCATCATTTTATATACTTCCTAAAGATTCTCTAAGTCGCTTTTAAAATCTTCCAGATAATTTTCATTGTAATATTCTATGAAGCACTCAAATTGTTCTTCCGTTAACGACTTAAATGTGATTTCATCTCCTATAGTGACGAATGACATATTTACGAACAAATACACAAAGAAGAGATAGACTACGAGAAAGCTATTTGACAAGTATTTTAGAATCTCACTTGATAGGAATCTTATGAGTAGACCTAAGTTAGATAGAATCCGAAACCTACGCTATTCCCTGACAATGACGCCAAAAACTTGGTGCGGTCGTCGTAAGACTTCACAAGAAGTTTTACAACTCCCTAGGCAGAGTACCTAACCGTTGTAGTGTAGTATAGGCAAGACTCGGGGGTTGTTATCGTTCTCTAGAGGAATAGGTCGGAAGGCTCGATCAGAATCTAACAGAGGTCTACGGGGTTGAGAGAAGATTCTTTTTGTATTTTTATGAAAACAGGTAAATATCATGGTTTGAGAGGTTGGTTTGTTTTTATCTAATTAAACTAATAATAATCTAAACTACTTTTGGTGATAACTTATATGATAAATGAACGTGTTTACTTAATCATGCACTACTCCTCAGATTGCTTATCCTAATCCTGTTGCTTTGTCACACTTGTGATGATCCGTGTAAGTATTTCCTAAGTCATGAACGAATTACACGAACCTGCCGTCTATTTAATATTTCGTTAAGGCAACGCACAAGTAAGGTAGTATGAAGACTGTTACAAGGCCCCTAAGAGTATATTAAATGCAATTGAAATATCTTAAGAGGGATCAACCATATTAGGGGTAAGGTAGTAACAATGTTTAATATCTTATGTCTAATTTTCTAAAGCCTAACGCGCACATCCATCACAAGAAGCAACATTAAAAGGATCTACATCTAAGTTTCATGTAATCTTAAGAAAATACTAAAGGATCTAGACTAGAATGTTATAAGAAGGTAAAGAACATAAATCAATCAAACAATACATAGACATATTGAAAGATTAAAGGGATAAATGAACTTTACTTGATTAAAACATAGATTAAAGACTGTTACAATAGGGTTTTGAGGCCTTAAATACTGCCTAAAAAGCTGCCAAACTCAACTATAAAAGTTAGGATTCGTCTTCTAAAAGTTACACACTAAAAACCCTAAAATCGGTTTTGTATATATAGGAAAAATAGTGTGACAGCGTCGTGTTGAAGTTGTGACGCCGTCGCCACGTAGAATCTTCTAGAGCTACTTTAAGTCGGCTACGTCCCGACGCCGTTGCCGAATCCATGACGCCGTCATTTTAAAAATCCTGACGCCATCGCTTAGTAATTGAAACGCCGTCTCTATGCTCTGTATGCACAATTCTTCAAGATAAATGGTGTAAAGTCGTAGCCTTGTCTGTTTCTTCTCCAAATGAGCCCAAGTTACGTGTATTTCCTCCAAATGCCATCCAAGTGCTACAAACATGAAAACAAATGATTAAGCACATAATTTGGGCATATTTGCATGATTTAGGAGGTTAAATGACCCCGAAATAATGTATAAAATGACACCTCATCAAATACCCCTACACTTGGGATTTGCTTGTCCTCAAGCAAATGGGCTTTCTACCTAGACAATAGCAATATAGGGGGAATTTAACCTACTCTTTAAAAGCAGTTTATAACACAACCTCTTAGACCTCGTAATTAAAAGTACAGAAAGTATATACTAGCACCTCACATAAGTATTTGGGATTCTCTCTTTCTCTCGGGTGTATAATAAATTATAACAACTATGGGAAACAGAAAATTTAACACTCATTACCTGTCATAGCATATGAATTACCACAGGCTTGGTAAAGGATCAAACCTCCACCGCTAAGCGCAAGTATTAGTCATTACTAATCAAAGTAGGTCTTTTAAATAAATTGGTTGTGGGGTGCTAGGTGTAAGATAAATTAATAGGAAACGCATGATGTGATACATTTGGGGAGTGACTTTTTGGGTGAATTTAGGGTGAAAGGGTTAGTTAATTATTTATAAGAATACACGCTGATGAGGTTGCTAAGCCAAAAGCTCGGACAAAGATATATAAACTCTACATCAATCTCTTTTCTTTTTATTTTCTATTTTTTTGAACATAATACATCATAACTTAGGGTTTATAACACACCCTTACACTTGAGTTTTAGAACTCATAATTACAATCTAACTAATGACCCAAAATGAGGTGGATCAACATAACATGGAGATCATTTGACAAACATATGGAGGTATTGACTTAACTTTTCTTCCCCATTTTTGTGCATAATACATACTACCATGAATCCCAATCGTCCCAAAACTGTATTTACAAGGATAAGGACTTAGCAACCGTGTACTCAATAATTAACTTGGGTTAAAATAATTATGTACTAAAAACGAGTACATACAAGGCAGGCTAAGGCGATTTGGGTGTAACAATTGGTTTAAGGGTTAACAATGCTCTTCATTAATACTCTGGCTTAACCAAAAAATTACGAGAACCGTGAAAAGGATAGGCTCGGAGTGGTGTACTAGGGGTATCCTGCACTAAAAATGAGTGCATGACAAGAGTTTGAGATAGTTATATGATCGAGGTGATCATCATAACAATTACAGGTTTAAACATGGTTATCCTAAGTTGCCTCATATCAAGCTAAATTCTAATAACTTTACTATGCGGTCTCCGGGATCATTCACAAAAAGAAGTTCTAAAAATTTTAAATCCACAATTAAAAACAACCGGTACACGCAGATCATATAATTTAATACCGATCTCAATGCTCCAGAAAAGGCGATAAAGACTACACGTACACATCTGTAATGACAGAATATACACATATGAATGCTCACTCCTTAACTCGAGAAAGCTAAAGGTATAAACTATCTTGGGTATCAATGATTGATACCCGAATTCCTATAGATCTAAAGGCGAACCTCACATTTTTAAGGTGGAATTCTGAGGGCTTTTATACTAGTCATATACATTCCTATCCATGAGACGCTATTAATACCCGGTTTTCGTTGGTGTGTGTCATAAAAAAATTTAAATTTTGGTTAAAATTACCTTTTTATGCTATGTTTTGATATATTACCCATCATTTTAAGGAACAAGCAAATGACAAATGAATGAATAGTTTCTAAGGCTTATTTCCCCCTACACTTATTTTGAACATTATCCCAGAATTCTATAGAAGTACCTGTAAAAACGAATAAAGGGAAAAGAAAACAAGGAAAAAAACTAGTACTCCCCTGGGTTTTCTCAATAATGGAGAAGAAACACGTGAAAACTGGTTAAATCATCCTCCAAGAATTATACAATGAAACTTCCTAAGAACTTCCAAGCTTCTTCTCGTCAAATATAACTTGTAATCAAAGACAAATACAACTATACCAAGCATAAAATGTACGATTAACAAATACACAATGTGAATTTAGGGTTTGACTCGATTAAGCAGTAAAGATAGGATGAGAGAATGTTAAACTCATTAGGTTTTGCAGGTTTATAGCAAAAGAATACATATATTAAATGTTATGCAAGTTTTATTTTCAAAAATAATAAAAAACTTTAAGTTTTCTGGACCTGGGCGTTTGACGCCGTCAGGAAAATCCTGACGCCGTCACAAGTGTCGTTGTGATGGCGTCGCATGTAAATCGGGACGCCGTCTCCACGTTATGTGAAAACAAAATTTTTGTTTTTGATGAAAAATTTCCTGCACTTGATTTCATAAGTTAATTCATGTACAAATAGCTGCATAAAACCTGAGATTTAACAATTCAATCATGTGACGTGAAACTGATGCGAATTAATCTAAACAATTTATTTAACATGTTTGAACTTGGTTCTAAAAACCGGATAAATTCCCCTACACTTATTATTGCAAAATACCTTTGATTGAAATTAAGACGAGGTTAAAGACAAACAAAGCATGATTGCAATATAGTTCAAACACAATAAAACAAACTATAAAGAATTAAAACACACATGACACTCCTAATGTGCGAGAAAAGAAAATATTGGGTTGCCTCCCAAAAAGCGCTTTTCTTTATTAATGAGTCTTTTAGCTAGACTCGAAGTCACACGTCCTTACGTGACTTCATGAATGCTCACGTGTCCCCGAATAAGCCATTCTTTCATACTTTCATCCACTTGGTATTCGGGACCTAGGTTTAAGCAATTTTTGTACATGAATTTATTCTTTTCATAAGCATTCTTAATCCTGTTAGTTAGATCTATTTGCTTTAGCACAAGGATGGGTGGGATCTTACTCCATGACACGTGCCCCCAATGTTTAAACCTAGGTATGGTGTGTGGCATTTGGAATGTGTAACTATCAAAGATCCTATTGAAAGACATTAATCCCTTAGTGCAATCATATTTGAGTTTAGTGATTTTCGTAAAGGGTTTACCCATTACAACTTTAGCCTTATTTATCTGAATAAATTCTCATATGTATTTCAATACCACAAAGTCTGTGATGTAGGTAAAGTTGCCTAAAAACACGTAGACATCCCTAACAACGCCAACTAAGTTTTTTTCTGTACTTTCTAATCCTTCTACCATTATAGTGTTGTAGGCTTTACGCGTAATAATGTTCAATGGTAAGAAGGGGTCTAAGTAAGCGACAGACTTCCTAAATCCAATCATACATTGGAATGCTAAGTCATCCCCATCGAAACTATTGATTGCCTTTTCTTGGGGTAACGTTCCAACATTTTCGTAGCACTTCGCTATCATCTGAATCATTATCTGATTCATCATCAAACTCAAGGTCATTCATATTAGTCTCATTAGGTTGGTTGGCGAAGTTATTAAGGAATCGTTCAATACTCTCTAAGCGATAGTCAATAAAGGCCGAAATTCTTTGTAGCTCGTGGAGCTCTTGGACGGCTTGTGCGCGCAACACAGCTGGTAGGACAAGGCGGTTACTTGTTGGTGGTGGATTCATGTTCTCCATGATGAAGAATGGAATAGTCAATGAAAATTACGAACAAACACACAAAGAAAAGATAGACTACAAGAAAGCTAATATGCAGAAATAAAGTCTCACTTGAAAGGATTCAAGCAAGTAGAACTAAGCTAAACTATGATCAAAACCTAACTATTCCCCAGGTGGCGACCCCAAAAACATGATGCGGTAGTCGTAGGACTTCTACACGAAGTTTTACAACTCCCTAGGCAGAGCACCTAGTCATTGTAGTAGTAGTATAGGAAAGACTCAAGGGGTTATTATCGTTCACTCGGGGAATAGGTAAGAGAAGGCTTGGATCACAGGTCTAACAGATTCATAAGGTTTAGAGACAAGATACTTTTTTATGTTTTTTTGTTATATCAAAGTAGGTAAAAATCATATATTAGAGAGGTGGTTGGTTTTAGCTATTAAACTAAATATAAACTAAACTAGTGGTGATAACAATATAATAAAAGACTGTGTTTATTTAATCATGTATTACTCCCTAGATTGCTTCTCCTAGTGTTGTTGCTTTGTCACACTTTGATGATTGTATGTAAATTATTATCCTAAGTCAATGAACAAATTAACACAAACCCGTCGTCTAAGTTAAAAATTCCGTTAAGGTAACGCCACAAGTAAGGTAGTAATGAAGACTATTACAAGGCCCCTAAGAGTATATTAAATTCATGTGAAATATATTAAGAGTGGATCAACCATATAAGGGGAAAGGTAGTATGAAGACTATTACCCGATGGTATCATTTCTACACAATCATGTTTTCCTAGACATATCAATAATGATACAGACAAAAGCTGGTTTTCTAAGACCTAACATGCATATCCATCACAAGAAGCAACACCACTAAGATTTATATTCTAGGTTTCATACAATCATAAATAAACACAATATGAGGCTTAGCCAAGTATGTTATAGATAAAGCAAGAATAGATAAGAATCAGACAACAATACATATTGAATGATAAAATAAGTCTTACTTGATTAGAGCATGAATTGAAGGAAGTACAATAGGGTTTTTAGGCCCTAAAATCCTCGCTAACAGCTGCTAAATGAACTAGGGTTCGTACTCTCTTTTTATTCTAAAGTTACACACTTAAAACCCTAAAATCAGATTTGTATTTATAGGAAAATCACTGCGATGACATCGTGTTTTAATCGTAACGCCGTCGTGACAAGAATATTCTAGATAATGGGCTGGATCGTGCGGGCTAACATCGTCACAATATCTTGTGATGTCGTCGTAGTAGGATTTGTGACGGCGTCACGTTTAATCTGTGACGTCGTCTCTAGCTTTTGAGGATAAATTCTTGAGCAATGTTGGTGTAGGTCCGTAGTCTCGTCTGTTTCTTCTCCAAATGAGCCCAAGTCACGTGTATTCCCTCTAAATGCCTTCCAAATGCTAAATACCTGAAAAGGAATGATTAAGTACCTATTTTGGGCATAAATGCACGATTTAGGGGGTTAAACGACCCAAAAAATTGTATAAAATGACACCTCATCAGATGTTATCCAGTCTTTTAATTTTCTTCATTTAAAAACTTTTCTATCAGATTTTTTGTACGGCGTATTCGTTAAATGAATACAGTGTATTACTTAATCTAATTCGTACTTAGGATTTTTTAACACAGGTTACGATATGGTGTATTCGCCTCAAACTATACGGCGTATCGATTTCCTGTTCGCTTTCTAGGATTTTATTTTCTAACCAAGAAGATACAACTGAGATAGAATTGCATTGTTTTCTTTTTTGATACTTGAGCTTGCTGAGCAATGTAACGTGATTAGTGGTATGCTTATTTTCTAGAATTATTGTGTGCATGTTGTTCGTACTAGGATTCAAACGCTCTTGCACACACAATCTTGCTCACAAACGCAACATGAAGGATCATACCGAGCAAATCTCAGGGGAGTTTCCCGTTCTAAATCTTTATATTTCCTATATTTTAAATTTAAATTATGCAACCGAGGACGTTGTATATCTCACTGGGGGGAGGCGGAATTATAACTCTCCTTGTCCTTGTTTTCACAATAATATGCTTAATATGCTTAATTTATGCCTAAATTTTAAAAAAATTTAGCATACTTTTTATGAAATTATTATCCACATGACCTTGCACACATAACCCTTGTTAGATATTATGAGGATTTAGACTTATCCATTTCCAAATTGACCCAAATTCTACAAAAATATGAGTGTGCCGGTGACTGTAGTAAACTTTAGAACTTGGCTTGGTATATCTATTCAAGACCACGATAATAAGCATGATTTTTAATAGATGGAGTGACTTTTCTAAACTGGTAAATTTCTAGGATTACACCAAAAAGCCTATTTATTAACTAACTACACCGGTTAGTTAACCCTATATGAACCCTTTGTTTACTCTCATTTTAAGAGTAAGATACCCCTAGAAAAACCCATAGAGCCATTCCTTTAGGATTAAACCCCAAATATTTCGTTACACGTTTACACCTTAGCCTACCTTATTAGATTAGTCCTTAATCAATCGTTGGTTACTTTTGTGTAAAGTATTGTATTTCTTGTATCTTGAATCTATCTTTTCCACCTACTGCATGGTCGGGAAATTGCACAATGCAACAGGAATGTAAAAGTAGTAGTTCGCTCGTGTATTTTTACTACTTCGTTATTATGATCGGATATCAATTATTCAGATTTATCGTAGTCATGAGATGGTGAAATTCTACACATTAGTTTTATTTTCAGTTCTTAGTATAAAAAAATCAAAAAAAATCAGAAAAATACAAAAAAGATATTTGTAGAGTATTGTTGTATTAGAGTTGGTACGTAATATAAACCAACTATGTAAAAGTATGTATAAAGTGGTGAAAGTTTCCACTAGAGTTGTAATTGAGATGATTGGGAGTTGACCGTTATGGGAATGCCAACTTAGGTTATTTTCATTGATCTATTTATCGAGATATTCTTTGAGTCTGATTCGTGTCTCAAAAAGTGTTATTGTTCCATGCATAAACATGAGTTTAGTCTACAAAATTCATGTCATTATCAAGGGATGGTCGGGAAAGTAACTAGCTACATTGTGCCTAGGACTATATCTATTTGCTTTATTTTATTTAATAATAATTATTTTTCCTTTCCTAATTCCTATCCTTTGGTCTTACTCGAATGAGGATGTGAGCAATCATGCATGTCTATTCTGTCGTTACGGTCATGTATATGTGATTATGTCCGCCTTGTTGGTTTATTACTATTGAAGGAAGAGTTAGAAGATCCATACCCTATATTACTCTTCATCCTAACCCTTGGTCTTACTCGAGTGGGGGAGTGATTGCAATCATGTATGTCTATTACATCGATATGGATGTGTATATGTGGTTTGTCGCCCCTGCTAGTTTACGACTTTTGGTGAAGACTACTAGTCCTACTCTTTAGCATATTCGAATGTAGGTTTGAATGCAGTCATATGTGTCTATCCCATCGTTATGGGTGTGTATGTATGGTCTTTGTCATCTTTTTTGGAATACCGGTATCGATAGAGATTAGAAAGAGTGATCAAACCCTTTAAACCTTTAAAAATAAAACACAATTTACCTTTATAGAATTGTTACTCCTTAGCTTTAGTGGTGGAGATGTGTATCCTTGCCAAGCCTATGATAGAATACTCGTCATGACCGAGAAATTGAGCGAATTAGTTACATGTTATCACATAGATTAGTAGAACGATTTGAGTGTTTTCATTTTCCTATTTCGTGATGTGTTTGGTTGTGTGCTAGTAATCTAACAAGAAAAATGCTTAACGGAAAAGATCCTAAACTTAGGTTGGGATACATTTTTACAAAACTGTCAAAAGTCTACTTGAGGACAAGTGGGGGAATATTTGATGACATCAAATAATGTTACTTTTATAGCATTATTTATTCCATATAAATTACCTATTTAATATAATTATTTCATGAATTGGTACTTAATTTGTTATATTAGTTATTTGCAGTAATTATGGAGCAATTGGTGAAGATTAGCTAAAAGTCGCACATTTTGAAGCTTAAACGAAGAAATAAAGAAACCTACTGATCTGACATTCAATACGCTGTATGCATCAGGAAGATACGGCGTATCTGCACCTAAACTTTATAAGAAACCACGAAGACACAATAACCCATATGCTGTATTCAAAATGCATCATATACCGTATCCAAGAAGATATACTCAAAGAACATTCTGGAAGATGAGAAACGTGGATCCTACTCCAAGGAAACTCCAATTCGTCGTATCGACCTCAACGGATACAGTGTATCGACTTAATTCCAGCAACTATAAATACCAAACCCTAAACACGAATTTCATTAAGCAATGGAGGCCATTCAAGGACGATCAATTCAATAACCACTAAGTTTGACTTTTAGAAGAAAGAAGGAGCAAAGAAGGTCTTGCAACGGCCATCAATTCATAGGAAAACTCTTATGATTTCTTATACTCTAAATACGCGTTCGGTTCTTGGTATCATTCATTCACTTGGTTAGTTTACCTTAATCGTTCGTCTATGACATTGGTATTGGCTATAATGACTATCGGCTAATACCTTTAGGTATAGCCATGTTTATGACAATTTAATCTTTGGTTTATGTTTATATAAATTGCTTCTTATTCGTTGTGTGTTGAATTATGTTTATCAATTTATACTCGCTTATGTGCTTAAGTATGCGACCTAACATTCAACTGGGTCTAGGAATACAAATAGATAGTTAGCTAGATACCATGATAGCTCTCTATATCTGCAATTTATATATCTAGAAGAATAGGATCACAAATAACGTGTTGTCTTACCCTCAATGTTTAATGAACAAGTTAGACTAGCAGGTGACCTAGGAATAACACATAACATTATGGTTCCTTGAGGATGGATGTGAAGAAGTAGACTACTATTATATAAAGTGTCATTAAGCAATAAGTTAGTAAAGTCTCCATGAGCTAGTCGTCAGTGAGATCACTATCATTGAACTTCTAAGATAGATTATAATCAACAATGAGTACTTTATGCGGATAGGGTTAGTTGTGACAGGACTGTCATATCTAGGTTTAAGGAAGAAGTACCGCCTAAATCTAAGAACGATAAATCAACAACGAGATAAGACAATCATTACACTACTAAACTAAATCGAGGTTTTAATTGGATTAAATATGGTTAGTACGTTTTCCCTACATAAGGCTTAACCACTCCTTTACATTCTAATTGTTTTCTTGTGTGTGTTACCCTCTATTTCTTCTGTTTAATTAAATTAAATCTTGTGCCAGTCTCTCAGGCTGAAAACCCCCTTATTGTTGTTAGTTTAGGTTTAGAATAGGATAAATTAGATTTAGTTCAGCTTAGTAAAATACTCAGTCATAGGATTTACACTCTCGCTCTTAGTGATCGACACTCTACTTACCAACGAAGCTATAATTGATCGGGTACACTGCATGTTAGTGTTATTTTAGGTAAAGTCGGCAAAATATAAATAGTAAAACTTGATACATAAATTATACCTACGTACAATGACACATCAGGGATGATTGGGATTCATGGTAGTATTTATTTCGCGGAAGAATGGGGAAGAAAAGTTAAGTCAATACCCCCATAAGTTTGTCAAATGATCTTCATGTTATGTTGATCCACCTCAAATCGGGTCATTAGTTAGATTGTAATTATGATTTCTAAAACTCAAGTGTAGGGGTACATTTACAAGCCATATATATATATATATATATATATATATATATATATATATATATATATATATATATATATATATATATATATATATAAGAGAAAAATAGAAAAGAAAAAGAAAAGAGATTGATGTAGAGTTGTGTAGAGTTTGTATATCTTTGTCCGAGTTCTTGAGTTAGCAACCAAATCAGCGTGTATTCTTATAAATAATTAGCTAACCCTTTCAGCCTAAATTCACCCAAAAATGCCACCCCAAATATATCCCCATCTATGTTTCCCGTTTTCAATAAAGTTATCTTTACAACTTACACATCACAACCCTTTAAAAGACCTCTTTGACAGTAATGACTAGTACTTGCGCCAAGCGTTGGAGGTTTAATCCTTTACCAAGCCTATGGTAATTTATATGCTATGACAGGTAATGAGTGTTAATTTTCTGTTTCCCTACGTTGTTATAATTTATTATACAACCGAGAGAAAGAGAGAATCCAAACACATATGTGAGGTGCTAGTATATGTTTTTCGTGCTTTTAATTACGAGGTCTAGAAGGTTGTGTCATAAACTGCTTTTAAAGAGTAGGTTAAATGCCCCTAATATTGCTATTGTATAGGTAGAAAAGCTCATTTGCTTGAGAACAAGCAAATCCCAAGTGTCGGGGTATTTGATGAGGTGTCATTTGTCTAGGTTGAAAAGCCCATTTGCTTGAGTACAATCAAATCCCAAGTGTAGGGGTATTTGATGAGGTGTTATTTTATACGCTTTTTAGGGGTGATTTAACCCCCTAAATCATGCTTTTATGCCCGAATTATATACCTAAATGTTTGTTTTTGCATTTTTAGCATTTGGAGGAAATACACGTTACTTTGGCTCATTTAGAGAATAAACGTACAAGATCACAATTCTATAACGACGGCGAAACAACATTCGATGGCGTCTAGACGTAACCGCCTCATTGGACACCCTAGAAGATTCGACGAAGCGACGGCGTCAGGAATCTTGTGACGCCGTCGCGACTTCTTTTTCTATATATACTCGCAGTTTTTAGGGTTTTTAGGTGAGAAACTTTTAGGAACCGAACCCTAATATTAGAATACGTTTTTAGCTGCATCTTAGGCCATTTTTAGGGTTTCACAACCCTCTTGTAACAACGTCAACTACTTGTTTTAATCAAGTGAAGTTCTTTATCCCTTATCATTCAATATGTCTATGTGCTGCATGATTAGTTATTGTTCTTCACTTCCTTTTAAGTTTTAACATATTAGGCTAGATCCCTTTTGTATTTACTTATGATTGCATGAAACTTAGTATGTAAATCCTTATTGTGTTGCTTCTTGTGATGGATGTACGCGTTAAGCTTTAGAAAACTAGCATAAGATATTAAATTGGCATAGACATCTAGGGAAACACGAGTGTATAGAAAGGATACCATCGGTAACAGTCTTCATACTACCTTACCCCTAATATGGTTGATCCCTCTTAAGTGTTTTAATTTCAAGTAATGTACTCTTAGGGGCCTTGTAATAGTCTTTATACTACCTTACTTGTGCATTGCCTTAACGGAATATTACATAAACGGCGAGTTCGTGTAATTCGTTCATGACTTAAGAAATACTTACACAGATCATCACAAGAGTGACAAAGCAACATAATTAGAAGAAACAAACTAAGGAGTAATGCATGATTAAGTAAATACATTCGTTTACCATATAAGTTATCACCAATGTAGTTTAGATTTGTTTTATTATTATTAGTTTAATTAATTAAAACCAAAACCAACCTCTCAACCAATGATATTTACCTGCTTTTACAAAAATATAATAATACAAAAAGAATCTTCTCTAAACCCCTTAAACCTCTGTTAGATTTTGTTACATTCCACAATGCAACTGACTTTACGGGTTATATAGTTATAAGGCAATAATAACTTAATTAAAACCTTAAAAACACCTAAGTTTTTTTTTTTTTCTGTGGTTTTAGGAAATATTGTCAGAAATTATCAGATAAATTAGACAAGGGGGATGGTTGTGGAATAAAACCACTCCTAATTACTGGGAATGATCAATCAAGTGTTCTGAGGATGATGTCTCCTATAAAAGACTTAAACAACAAAACATTTGTATATTTTGACTAGCTCTATCTCCGAACCTATTATGGTATTTGTCCCTTTTTACTAAATGAATGAACGATATGTCCTCTTGTTATATATTTCAATATTTTTGTTTGACTTTTCTTTTTTTGTATACATTATTTAATTTTTAATTTGTGGTTTTTATATCCTGGTACGGTTGTAGTTTGCCACCGGGCCCTTCTCCTTGGGATTATGGTTTTTGGGCCTAATATATATAAATTTTACAAAATACACTACCATTCAACTTTTAGTTTTTTGACAGACATATATTAAACATTATTTTTTCTATTTTATATATACTTCATACTTGCCGATCTTTCATTACGATTCAATAGAATTTACTAGCCGGTAAAGATTTTTCGAATTGCGATCAAACGAGCCGACCGATATTGCATTGCTTCTGACATTCGTCACAACTCCACGTTTCATTCTAACTAACATGTGCTTTGTAAGTTTAATTATAAATATATTTATTTTACAAAAGTACCCTCCCAATTTAATTTAAAAAAAATATCGTCCCCTATCGACAATTACTCATTCACTTATTTAGTTATTTTGTGTTTGTATAAATTGCTAAACAGTTATAAAAAAAATTCATTGGTTTGAATACATGTTCATCCCGCAGTTAACGCGTATTACACTGAATCTATTAGTTCATTTTTACATGGGGACACACTTCCTCTTCAATTTATTCATACCGGAATTAGAATTATAGCTCTTAAACTTTATGCCAAGGCACAACGCCCGGGACTATTTGCCTTGTTTCTACACATGATAGCATCAAAACTGTCACCGTTTTACGTTCACAATTAATTTAGACATACTAATCGGCACCTTTAGCCCAATTGTAACTTTTTTGACGTTATCTATTTTTTTTCCTTGAGTTAGTATAGATGTGAGTTAGTGATTAACTTTCTTGGATACTTTTAAATATTTACTGTATTTTTTATTTGACTAAACTTTATCTATCAGATAGGTAACACTTATATCTATCCGGATTTTTCATTAAGAATTACTTATAAATTGAGCTAAAACATTCGAATTTCTATAATGAGCACTATTATTGCAAAGCATTTTTAATGTGATTTTTTAAATATGTGCCTTTATTTGGCATTATTTTTAAATTTTATTTTATTCTTTTAGATAATAATACTTTATTTACTCAACTCCTAATGGCTATCTAATAACTCTTGAAATAAATCACAAGGGCGTCAAAGACGCATTAATTCTTTATATGTGTTAATTTTATATTCTGTTATTTATTCTTTTTTGCTTTATGCCGACTATTATTATATTAACAAACTTTTTTGTCTAATTATTTTTAATCAAATTACACTTCAACTTCTTTAATTACAAAAGTGATTTCCTAATGAGAAAGCCTTTTGATTCATGAACAAAACGATATCAATAATTGATATGCTTTTTTAGATACATATGACTTTTTATAGGAAATGAGTTTAACATAATATACTTTTGAAAAAAAAATCAAAAACACTCCCTTAAATTATATTAAACATTTTAAAAATTTACCAAGAGTTTAATCAATAGTTATAATATATAAAAAAGTGGACGTTTGCAAGATATTTTCCGCTTTTGAATTGAGTAAAAATATGCCAGTCGCAACAGGATACGGACCAGTATTTCCTAGTTCTTTATATAACTGAAAGAGTAAGGGTTCATGCATCCAGAAAAGGATGGGTGTGAACAAGAGTTACAACTTTGCATGGCTGCGCACCGTAGCGGAAGCGGTCCAGGGACTAAACTTTTTGAAACGGACCTGATAACCCCAAAGGACTATTTTTGTTAATTCTTTTTACGATATTTATTTTTTTTACGAAAAAAATAGTCCTTCTCGGTTTTATCAGTCCATTGCAAAGTTAGTCGTTTATATGACTAACTTAGCAAAAGTGTTAACAATTGTGATAACCTTGGACTAACTTTTGTAACTTATTTTTCAGAGTTAGTCTAATAAAGATAACATTATAAACAGACCGATAACTTAAGGATTAATCTATAACTTCTACACTAACGGTTTTTTACCTAGTAAACCTTCATAACATCATGATTGGTCTATTTATTATTTTTTTTATATGTTCTCTTATTCTATAAAAATAAACGCGTGTATAAGACACTAACGTAAATCTTCTCAAGTATAGATGATATATGACAACATAGGAGAAGAATGAACTTAGAGATATCTATCGACCTATTAGCCACATTATAAGACGCTTAGAGCAACATCAATTGGTTATTTCTCAAACAAAGGAATATAATGGATTTAACAAGTTTAAAAGAGTATAATATGAGTTAAGTGCATGATGAATAGTTTTGACATTTCAAAACACTTTACTGGGGTGTTTTAACCCTCTAAATCATGCATTTATGCCCAAAATAGGTACTTAATCGTTCCTTTTCAGGTATTTCGCATTTGGAGGACATTTGAAAGAATTACATGTGACTTGGGCTCATTTGCGAGTAAGAAAACGGACCAAGAGCTAGGACTACACCAACATCACTCAAGATAATGTTCTCAGCAGCTGGATACGACGTCACCAATACAACGTGACGCTGTCACAATAAAGACCAAGACGATGTCACTGGATCTCACGACGGCGTCAGAGTGCACGACCCAACCCATTATCTAGAATATTCTCTCTCATGACGACGTCACGACTAAAACGCGGCGCCGTCACCGCAATTTTCCTATATATGCAAACCCGAATTTAGGGTTTTGAGTATGTAACTTTAGAATAAAAAGAGGGTACGAACCCTAGTTCGTTTAGCAGCTGTTAGGGATGATTTTAGGGCCTAAAAACCCTATTGTACTTCCTCCAACTCATGTTTTAATCAAGTAAGGTTTACTTAATCATTCAATATGTCTTGTTGTGTGAATTATTTATTGTTCTTGCTTGAAACATTTGGGGTTTAATCCTAAAGGAATGGCTCTACGGGTTTTTCTAGGGGTATCTTACTCTTAAAATGAGAGTAAACAAAGGGTTTATACGGGGGTTAACTAATAAGTATAGTTAGTTAATATCACAACATGTATAGGATTTTTGGTGTAATCGTAGAAATTTACCAGTTTAGAAAAGTCATACCATCTATTAAAAATAGTGCTTATTATTGTGGTCTCAAATAGATATACCAAGCCAAGTTCTAAAGTTTACAATAGTCACCAGCACACTCATATTATTGTAGTGGGTAAATATTTGGAAATGGATAATTCTAAATCCTCACCATATCTAACAAGGGTTATGTGTGCAAGGTTATGTGGATAATAATTTCACCAAAAGTATGCTATTTTTTTTTAAAATTTAGGCATAAATCAAGCATATTAAGCATATTATTGTGAAAACAAGGACAAGTAAGAGTTATAATTCTCCTCCCCCCATGTGAGATATGCAACGTCCTCGTTGCATAAATATAAAATTAAATATAGGAAATATAAAGATTTAGAACGGGAAACTCCCCTGAGATTTGCTCGGTATGATCCTCCATGTTGCGTTTGTGAGCAAGATTGTGTGTGCAAGAGCGTCTGAATCCTAGTACGAACAACATGCACACAATAATTCTAGAAAATAAGCATACCACTAATCACGTTACATTGCTCAGCAAGCTCAAGTATCAAAAAAGAAAACAATGCAATTCTATCTTAGTTGTATCTTCTTGGTTAGAAAATAAAATCCTAGAAAGCGAACAGGAAATCGATACGCCATATAGTTTGAGGCGAATACACCATATCGTAACCTGTGTTAAAAAATCCTAAGTACGAATCAGATTAAGTAATACACTGTATTCATTTAACGAATACGCCGTACAAAAAATTTGATAGAAAAGTTTTTAAATGAAGAAAATTAAAAGACTGGATAACGTCTGATGAGGTGTCATTTTATACAATTTTTTAGGTCGTTTAACCCCCTAAATCGTGCATTTATGCCCAAAATAGGTACTTAATCATTCCTTTTCAGGTATTTAGCATTTGGAAGGCATTTAGAGGGAATACACGTGACTTGGGCTCATTTGGAGAAGAAACAGACGAGACTACGGACCTACACCAACATTGCTCAAGAATTTATCCTCAAAAGCTAAAGACGACGTCACAGATTAAACGTGACGCCGTCACAAATCCTACTACGATGACATCACAAGATATTGTGACGATGTTAGCCCGCACGATCCAGCCCATTATCTAGAATATTCTTGTCACGACGGCGTTACGATTAAAACACGATGTCATCGCAGCGATTTTCCTATAAATACAAATCTGATTTTAGGGTTTTAAGTGTGTAACTTTAGAATAAAAAGAGAGTACAAACCCTAGTTCATTTAGCAGCTGTTAGCGGGGATTTTAGGGCCTAAAAACCCTATTGTACTTCCTTCAATTCATGCTCTAATCAAGTAAGACTTATTTTATCATTCAATATGTATTGTTGTCTGATTCTTATCTATTCTTGCTTTATCTATAACATACTTGGCTAAGCCTCATATTGTGTTTATTTATGATTTTGAAACCTAAATTAAAGATCTTAGTTGCTTCTTGTGATGGATTTGCATGTTAGGCTTCAAAAAACTAGCTTTTGTTTGTATCGCTGTTGATATGTCTAAGGAAAAATTATTGTGTAAAAAGGAAACCATTGGGTAACAGTCTTCATACTACCTTGCCCCTTATATGGTTGATCCACTCTTAATATATTTCATATGCATTTAATATACTCTTAAGGGCCTTGTAATAGTCTTCATACTACCTTACTTGCTTGTTGCCTTAACGGAATATTAAATGGACGGCGGGTTCGTGTAATTCGTTCATGACTTAGGAAATAATTACATAGATTATCACAAGTGTGACAAAGCAACAACACTAGGAAAAGCAATCTAGGGAGTAATACATGATTAACTAAACACAATCTTTTATCTTATTGTTATCACCATTAGTTTAGTTATTATTTATTTTATTAGCTAAAACCAAACCCACCTCTCAAATATATGGTTTACTGCTTTCATAAAATATAAAAATACAAAAAGAATCTTCTCTCGTCCCTTAGAATCTTATTAGGCCATGATCAATCCTTCCCAACCTATTCCCCGAGTGAACGATAACAAACCTCCGAGTCTTGCCTATAATACTACAACGATTAGGTGCTCTGCCTAGGGAGTTGTAAAACATCGTGTAGAAGTCCTACGACTCGTGTAGAAGTCCTACGACTACCGATCATGTTTTTGGGGTCGCACCTGGGAATAGTTAGGTTTTGATCATAGTTTAGCTTAGTTCTACTCGCTTGAATCCTTTCAAGTGAGAATTTATTTTTGGCATATTAGCTTTCTTGTAGTCTATCTTTTCTTTGTGTGTTTGTTCGTAATTTTCATTGACTATTCCATTTTCATCATGGAGAACATGAATCCACCACCAACAAGTAACTGCCTTGTCCTACCAGCTGTGTTGCGCGCACAAGCCGTCCAAGAGCTCCACGAGCTACAATGAATTTCGGCACCTTTGTTGGACTATCGCTTGAGAGTATTGAACGATTCCTTAATAACTTCGCCAACCAACCTAATGAGACTAATATGAATGACCTTGAGTTCGATGATGAATCGGTTGACACACCCTTTGTTTCTCCCTTTCCTCATTCAGATAATGATTCAGATGATAGCGAAGTGCTACGAAAATGTTGGAACGTTACGCCAAGAAAAGGCAATCAATAGTTTCGATGGGGATGACTTAGCATTCCAATGTATGATTGGATTTAGGAAGTCTGTCGCTTACTTAGACCCCTTCTTACCATTGAACATTATTACGCGTAAAGCCTACAACACTATAATGGTAGAAGGATTAGAAAGTACAAGAAAAACTTAGTTGCCGTTGTTAGGGATGTCTACGTGTTTTTAGGCAACTTTACCTACATCACAGACTTTGTGGTATTGAAATACATAGGAGAATTTATTCAGATAAATAAGGCTAAAGTTGTAATGGGTAAACCCTTTACGAAAATCACTAAACTCAAATATGATTGCACTAAGGGATTAATGTCTTTCAATAGGATCTTTGATAGTTACACATTCCAAATGCCACGCACCATACCTAGTTTTAAACATTGGGGGCACGTGTCATGGAGTAATATTCTACCCATCCTTGTACTAAATTAAAGAGATCTAACTAACAGGATTAAGGATGCTTATGAAAAGAATAAATTCATGTACAAAAATTGCTTAAACCTAGGTCCCGAATACCAAGTGGATGAAAGTATGAAAGAATGGCTCATTCGGGGACACGTGAGCATTCATGAAGTCACGTAAGGACGTGTGACTTCGAGTCTAGCTACAAGACTCATTAATAAAGAAAAGCGCTTATTGGGAGGCAACCCAATATTTTCTTTTCTCGCACATTAGGAGTGTCATGTGTGTTTTAATTCTTTATAGTTTGTTTTATTGTGTTTGAACTATATTGCAATCATGCTTTGTTTGTCTTTAACCTCGTCTTAATTTCAATCAAATGTATTTTGCAATAATAAGTGTAGGGGAATTTATCCGGTTTTTAGAACCAAGTTCAAACATGTTAAATAAATTGTTTAGATTAATTCGCATCAGTTTCACGTCACATGATTGAATTGTTAAATCTCAGGTTTTATGCAGCTATTTGTACATGAATTAACTTATGAAATCAAGTGCAGAAATTTTTCATCAAAAAACAAAAATTTCGTTTTCACATAATGTGGAGACGGCGTCACGATTTACATGCGACGCCATCACAACGACACCTGTGACGGCGTCAGGATTTTCCTGACGGCGTCAAATCGCCAGGTCCAGAAAACTTAAAGTTTTTTATTATTTTTTGAAAAAAAACTTGCATTAAATTATAATATATTTATTCTTTGCTATAAACCTGCAAAACCTAATGAGATTTAACTTCTCTCCATTCCTATCTTTAATGCTTAATCGAGTCAAACCTAAATTCACATTGAGTATTTGTTAATCGTATCGCACATTTTATGCTTGGTGTAGTTGTCTTTGTCTTTGATTACAGGTTATATTTGATGAGAAGAAACTTGGAAGTTCTTAGGAAGTTTTATTGGATGGTTCTTGGAGGACGATTTAACCAGTTATCGCATGTTTCTTTTAAATTATTGAGCAAACCAGAGGAGTACTAGTTTCTTTTCTTTGTTTTCTTTTTCATTTATTCGTTTCAACGGGTACTTCTAGAGAACATTGGAGACAATGTTCAACTTAAGTGTAGGGGGAAATAAGCCTTAGAAATTATTCTTTCATTTGTCATTTGCTTTGTCCTTAAAATGATGGGTAATATATCGAAACATAACATAAGAGGTGATTTTTACCCAAATTTAAAAATTCTTTATGACACATACCGACGGAAACCGAGTATTAATAGCGTCTAATGAATAGGAATATATATGACTAGCACAATAACCCTCATAATTCCACCACAAAACTGTGAGTTTCACCCTTAGATCTTTAGGAATTCGGGTATCTATTATTGATACCCAAGATAGTTTATACCTTTAGCTTTCTCGAGTTAAGGAGTGAGCAGTTACATGTGTCTATTCCGTCGTTACGGATGTGTACGTGTGGTCTTCGTCGGCTTTTCTGGAGCATTGAGATCGGTATTAAACTATATGAGTGTACCTGTAGTATATTAAATTCTAGAACTTGTTATTGTGATGCATCCCGAGACTGCATAGTAAGTATTAGGATTTGCTTGATAAGAGGCATTAGGATTAATCCATGTTTTAAACCTGTAATTATTATGATGGTCACACCGATCATATAACTATCCCACACCCTTGCCATGCACTCATTATTAGTGCAGGATACCCTAGTACAACCCTCCGAGCCTATCATTTTTCAAGGTTCTCGTAATTTTCTGGTGGATTCCGGATTATTAATGAAGAGTATTGTCACCCCTAAATCAATCGTTACACCCAAAAAGCCTTAGCCTACCTTGTATGTACTCGCTTTTAGTACATTATTGTGATAACCCAAGTTAATTATTTGAGTACACAGTTGCTAAGTCCTTATCCTTGTTAATACAGTTTTGAGACGATTGGGATTCATGGTAGTATTTATTTCGTGAAAAAATGGGGAAGAAAAGTTAAGTCAATACCCCCATATGTTTGTCAAATGATCTCCATGTTATTTTGATTCACCTCAAATCGGGTCATTAGATAGATTGTAAATATCGAGCATGTAAAAGCTCAAGTGTAGAGGTACGTATTATAAACCCCATGTGATGTATTATGTTATTCAAAAAAATGAGAAAAGAAAAGAAAGAGATTGATGTAGAGTTGTTTAGAGTTTTCATATCTTCGTCCGAGTCTTGGCTTAGCAACCAAACCAAAGTGTATTCGTATAAATAATTAGCTAACCCTTCCACTCCAAATTCACCCAAAGCCACCTAAATGTATCCCATCCGTTTTCGTTTCCATTATATGTTATCTTACACCTATACCCCACAACCCTTTAAAAAGACCTCTTAGATGGTAATGAATAATATTTGCACCTAGCGGTGGAGGTTTGATCCTTTACCAAGCCTATGGTAATTTATATGCTATGACAGGTAATGCGTGTTGATTTTCTGTTTCCCCTTTATGTTATAATTTATTATACACCCGAGTGAAAGAGAGTATCACAAACACTTATGTGAGGTGCTAGTGTATAGTTTTTGTGCTATTAATTACGAGGTCTAGAAGGTTGTGTTGTAAAATATGTTTAAAGAGTAGGTAAAATTACCCCTCATATTGTTATTGTCTAGGTAGAAAATCCCATTTGTTTGAGGACAAGCAAATCCCAAGTCTAGGGGTATTTGATGATGTGTCATTTTATACACTTTTTCAAGGTCATTTAACCCCCTAAATCGTGCATTTATGCCCAAAATAGGTACTTAATCGTTCCTTTTCAGGTATTTCGCATTTGGAAGACATTTGGAAGAATTACACGTGACTTAGGCTCATTTGGAGAAGAAACGGATAAGACTATGAACCTACACCAACATCACTCAAGATAATTGTTAGATATTAGAAAAAGACTCGGTCACCCCGTGTATTTTACTGTTTATTATAGCTCGTAGTTTAATAGTTA
>BQNB010092736.1:0-26542 GCA_026074375.1 Tanacetum coccineum
GGAAACAAGGCTTTATGATTTAACGATCAAAGGAAAGAAAGGAAAGTATAAACTAATTTAGAACAGAAAGAAAGTGTGTGTAAAAGGTGAGAAAATCAGTGGGAATAGTCCAGTATTTATAGACAAGCTGTGACAAAAAGACACGTGGCCAGTCCCCTTAATTAGGGTGCCAGTCCCCTTAAAATTAAGGGGCCGCCCATGCCTGACACTCTTTTTTTTGTCTTTTATGGGGGAGGGGTTTTTTAGAATATTTCTAGCCGTTTTTAGGTAGAAAATTTGAATTCAAAATATTTATTTGAATAAAACATTTCTTTTAAATCTAAAAATATTTTGTAAAAGATATATAAATGTTTGTGTCATTTTTATAAAAAGTGCGAGTTTAAATAAAAAAAAACCTTTGATCATAAACTACATTAAGCATTTGTTTATTCATACCTTTAAGTGATTAAAATTTTGAAATGAAAATTTACTACTAATTTTTTGTTTATAATTAATTTTTCATTAATTGTTTTTGCATTTTGTGATTATCAAAACGTTTAGAGATCAAAAAATATTAACAATGTTTTTAGGCATTATTTCTATCAACAACACTCATTACCTGTCATAGCATACAAATTATCATATGCTTGATAAATGATCAAACCTCCACCGCTAGCGTAAGTACTAATAGTCACTATCAAAGAGGTCTTTAAAGGGTTGTGGGGTTTGGGTGTAATATGATAACATGGAAACGAAAACAGATGGGAAATATTTGGGGAGTGACTTTTTGGGTGAATTTTAGGTGAAGTGGTGAGTTAATTATCTATAAGAATACACGTTGATTTGGTTGTTAAGCCAAAGACTCTACCACTCGAACAAGATGTACAAACTCTACACAACTATACATCAAACTCTTTATTTTTATTTTCTTGACTTTATGATAAACATGAACATAAAATAAGCAAATGGCAGCCCGTATATTTTTTTTACTTTTTAATATTATTTCGATTTTTTTCTTTCTTTCTCTTTTTTTTTTCTTTTTTCATTTTTTTTCTATTTTTTCGTACACTTTTGTCCTGCTATTGCTTAAACATAATAATACATCATGAGGGGTTTATAGATACATCTCTACATTTTAACTTTTACATACTCGATAAATAAACTAACTAATGACCCGATTTGATTTAGATCAAAATAACAGGGAGACCATTTGGTAAACATATAGGGGTATCAACTTAACTTTTCTTTCCTATTCTTCCACGAAATAAATACTACCATGAATCCCAATCGTCCCAAAACAGTATATACAAGGATAAGGGCTTAGCAACCGGGTCTTCAAATAATTAACTAGGGTTTGACACAACGATTACTAAAAGCGAGTACATACAAGGTAGCCTAAGGTTTTTGGGTGTAACAATTGGTTTAAAGGGGTAACAATGCTCTTCATTAATAATTCGGAGTCCACCAAAAATTTATGAGAACCGCAAAAAAGGATGGCTCAGAAGGTTTCACTAGGGGAATCTTACACTAAAAATAAGTGCGAAGCAAGGGTGTGGGATAGTTATATGGTCGATGTGACCATCATAACAATTATAGGTTTAAAACATAGGTTAATCCTAGTGCCGCTTATCATATAGCAATTCCCAATACTCACTATGCGGTCTCGGGATGCATCACTAAAGCAAGTTCTAGCGTTATATATACTACGATCTCACACCCCCCAAGTCGAAAACACGAGTGTACTTTCAGACATCACATAATATCTTTATTATACCATACTATTACAAGATAGTTTATTCTGTACAATGTTACAAAATACAATTTAATGGAAGAAAACAACTGTGATTAGAAAACGTACTTAGCCAATAGTTAAATCTTGGGTTTTCAAGTACCTTCCAATTGTAAATGCTGATCACCTAAAATGATAATCGTAAATGTTCAACAAAAAGTTGGTGATCTTAGTTAATAGTGTAAACCCTTTTTGTCTAGAATTTAAGTTGGTACAATAGTGCATACAATAGCGATATGCAAACATAAATAGTGTTTTTCATAGGCAATCAAGTAATCAGGACATACTCTAACCAATCAACAATGCATTAGTGGCCCAAGCGCTTATAGATTTCCGCACCTATTGCCTACCAGCTAGAGCTACTCAGGCGGCTCAATAGTTTTTAGGAGTAATCCCAAATAGCATGTATGAACATATACAACAGCATTCACATACGCAATCATAGGCACATATCATTGTCCAAAGGCGTAGAAATAGTTTAGCATAGAAGTAAAATAGTTTGAAAAGATTTGAGTATCATTTTACCCCAAGGAAAATAGTTTAAAAGTGGGGCTACGAGAACTCACCTCAAATAAGGATGAAAGTAGCTAAAAATAGATGGTCACTGAATAACGTGCAACGGTGCCCGGTCACAACCTATTAATGGAGTTTCATTTTAGGGATATGTTATCTGAAAATGAAATAATGCATATGCGTTTGTAAAAGAATTTGTATAAATGTTGTAAAAGGTTTTGTATCACTGTTGTGTGGCGATTGATAAGTTTGACTCGATGAACTTATGTCAACGTACGATGTATATATATGTATTATTTGAGAAGATAATTAGGAATTTAGGACTAAATAGAATGGTAAGTAAGTAAGAATAAATTGAACGATGAGTGAACAAGAAATAAGTAAACGGGAAATAATTAAATGAGAATTTAATAGATAAGAAATAATGTATAAGAAATAAGAATTAAGTAAATAAGGATTAACAGAATAAGAAATTATTAAACAAGAATTTAATAAATAGGAATTAAATAAATAAGAATTAAATATGCTTCGGCTATTTATCGATCCTCGAGTTATTTAGATAAGATGTTCTCGATATAGATGTTAAAAATGTTTTAGACGCCTATATTAAATAATAGAAGTTTTTGAATAAAATTATATTTTTCGTCTTTTAGTCAGAAATTAAAATAATATTTTATTATTTTGTCTTTTTGTCGAGTTTTTAGTATTATGTTTTATAAGTATGTAATTTAGTTCATTTATTTAATTCAAATAAAATGTTTAAAATAATGTGATTTCGTCTTTTTGTCGGGTTTTAAGAAAATAAGTTTTTATAGAATGTTTTTCTAAGTATAAGATATTTATAAAAATTTCGGCATGACCCGCTCGTTTATAGTCACTTTCCAAAGTCGTCGACTTTATAAAACAACGTTTTCCCAATATTAACTACTTTCGTCAAAAACAAATCTCAAAACCATTTGTTTTTATGTTTCAACCAACATGCTCTTACGGTTTTACTTAATCACCAACAATATTGATCATTTCAACCATATACGTTCATTCGTTATTTTTCGTTTCACATGGTCCGTTATTAAGCCCATTAGTCAATGGGCCATATAGCCCGTTAATAGTCTACAAGTGTATAATCCAAGTTTAGCCTATTAGTCATTGGGCCTTAAAGCCCATTAATAGTCCACAACATTTCCATTTAGTAGTTGTTAGTTTAGCCCAATACGAGTTTACTAGTTAGCCCGCTTATATATAACCAAAATACCATTAAGTTTAATTAGTCGAATACTTAAGAAATAATTAGGCTTATTTGAAAATAAGTTATATGATATATAAGCTTATAAACCAAAGCTTATTAAGCTTGAAAATAAGCCATAAGTTCTTAACCCAAATAAGCCGAAAGTTATATGGACCTTAATTGCTTTTCCTCACTGAGCCCAACGTAAATATTCAAATACAATATCCCATAATAATATCAATAAGCAACAGATAAGCAAACAACACTTGCGTGATCAAAATAAGCTAAACAATAAGCCAAAATAAGCCGAGATATCAATGGCTTTGGTTTGCTCTTCGCTACGCATAAGTCCAACAACTTTTCAAAATTATAATAACCATAGAACAATCCAATAACTCTATAATAAGTAAATAACCCATCTAGTATCAAAATAAGCCTAAATTAAAACCACAAAAAAGAATTGATACCAAGGAGTCAAATAATCTATAGCCTATTTTCCTTGTTGGGCCGAGAGCCAAACATGCCCAATAAGCTGTGATAAGCTATAAAAATAAGCCAATAAGCTCATGACCCTTCTAGTTTAAAAATACGTCCCAAAATAAGCTAGGAAAATAAGCCAAAAATTTAGAATAAGCTAAAATACAATTCCTTGGGTTTCTTTCATTCGGAACCAGACTCTAAGTACTTAATAACACTCATTGTGCTTTATTTATAAGGCAAATAAGCTATAAGCTCTTATACAAAAAAGTGTATATCACCAACACAACTAAAATAACGAAAGGATACTATCCCTTACTCTTCCAGTTTAGACTTTTTCGAACAAACCACGCCTTATTATGATTTTTGCTTATAAAGTTAATTTTTTTAGAAAAACCTTTGTACAACTAGTGTTTATGCAAGATTATAAGCACAAAAGTACAAGGAGATTAAGAAAATAAAAATACGACAAATGAGTGTTTTAGGAGAAGATTAAAGCTAACCAAACATCCCAAATGTTGTTTATTTACCCCCACGATCACTAGAATCAAACCCGAATGTATTTAGGAGATTCCATGTTCTTGACACAAGCAAGAAAAATAAATGAATTTGGTGTGTGTTATTGTTGGTGTCCGACCCAAAGAGAAAAAGAAGAGATGTTCTTTGTGGTTGTGGATTGTGATGTGAAATGAATAAGAAAAAATAGATAAACAATACAACTAAAATTTTGCAATGGTGGTCCCTGTGGCGTCTGGTACAAGGAACAAAAGGAATCCTAAGTTTTATAATGTAATTTTTGGTGTAGTTTCTTTTCTTTAAATCAGAACCTAAGCCACCTTTCTCATTTAAGAGAAGGTCCCTTATCAATTATGAATGTTTATTTAAGTTAGTTTTTTTAGATTATAATAACTAATTAAAGGAAGCTTAGCTATTGTCGTAGCGGTACACGTTTTGTTACTTTGTTTCGCTACGCAGAAATTTCCCGGACGACCAAATGTAACAAATGTTGGAAAGTATAAATTAAAATAAAAATATTTTTATTATAGAAAATTGTTGTTGACAGTCGTTACAACGAACTGTTTTACGCCTAGTAAAGATTCAATAGAAGCAAAGCTGAGTTTGTCTATATACAATCAATGAGAGTAGTAATATGAAAAATAATAATCATATATTTTAGGATACTATAACCTTATGAAAACATCGGTTAATCCAGTGCTTACCTCCTTAAGAGAATTTTGTCCTCGAAAATTTTAACTTGAATTATTGGAATGATGTGTTGTTAAAAAAAAAAAAGGAAAATAAGGCGTTTAGGAATGATATAACGTTCCTGTTGTCATTCGTTTGTCTTCTCGTAAGGTTCCCTACGTGGTTTTCCTATTTTGATTTATCTAAGCGCGTGGCGTGGATATATACTTCCAAGTGACGAATTTCTTATCGGGATCATGTCATTAGCTAAGTTTCAGTCGTCGCTTTCCGGTTGTCTGAAAGCGCAAATCCGTCGGTGGTGCGATGTGATTCGTAGTTCACGATCGGCGTTTTAGTGGCGACGTCTGCAGTGCCTTGCTCTCGTGCGTCTAGTCGGTTTTATTAGGCCCATAGGAGATATACGTCCAACACATCACAATCCTAAATTTGGTAAACCTACAAATCACTTCTCCAGTCACCATTTTATGTTTTCTCTCATCACGATTTGTTTAAACTCTTTCTGGTCAAACAGTCTGTTTACTTTCACATAGTTATATGGCGTTGAACAAATTTAAACCACATGAGTGTCACACGAATGTGACATCCTATATGCTAAAGCAATGTTGATCGAAAACTTCAGAAGTCTTATATTATTGTTTTCGTTTCTTCACAGCGTAATGTCTAACTGCTCATTTCGTGCATACTGTAAGGCGTGAAGACTTGAACACTAGCCAAGTCTCGAATTCTTATGGTCTTTTGTCATCCTAAGGTATTGTCAGTGCTTAAAGTCAAAGCTACTAAGCAATCCTAACCACTTATGTCTTCCTATACCACATTCTTATATGGCTCTAAAAGGTTTCTCTCAAGGGTTTTCTCGCGTTCTTCTCTACTTCAAAAGTGATATCAAGATGTCATCCACAAAATTATCTTAGGTATGTCGGTCTGTTCGAGATGGACATAACGAAAAGAAGTAAAAAGCGTATAAGAATTTTCATAAGGAGCGGTAAGTCATATCATAACCGAACGGGGATAGATTGCACACATAAACATCAACATGACAAATCAAGTAAAAGAACTACCAGTGACTATAGATCCATAGTTTCGTACAAAACTTTCCTACTAAGAAAATAAAAATTACAAACTCAAGATCCGTCTACCATTAACTAAAGCTACTTAGTTTAGTGTGATCCAGAACTTCCCTACTAATAAAAGAAAACTATAAACTCAGGATACGTTTACCACTAACTTAAGCTACTCAGTTTAGTGTGATATATGCTAATCCTAGCTATGTCAACCTAGACTACTCTTCTCAGCTATCCATCCTCTGCTCAAGTAGGCAATACGGTCCTTTAACTCCTGCATCTCACGCTGATCTACTACATGATACCTCCGTAAGTCATAAATCTCCCATCGATCCTCATAGATAGACTACCACAAAGCTCCTCTATGGGCGTATGTGTACCCTGCCCAGGCCTCAAGTGCCAAAATTGATCGTCATACGGTACCTATGGTGATCTAGTCTTATCCTGCACTCATTTCAGGACCCTAAGCCTGAAATACTATAAGTGGATCTCCTCGCGGACTGCCTATGTCCTAGAGGATAACTCAGTAAAATCGGACCATAACCCTCAAAAAGGATAGGTGGCAGTACATCTAGACGCTTAGTGTGTATGTGAAGTATACTCCTATAGAGCTCGAGCAGCTGGTGTTGGAGTAGCTATCAGTGAAGGAAGAACTAGTAAAACTAGTGGGGACTTTGGGAACTACTCTGGTGATGCTGGTAACCCAACTGGTAATAGTGAGGTCTGGACTGGTAAACGTACTGGTCCATGTAGATGGTATCGTCCTCTTGGTCCTCCCATGTAGTACGGATAGGCAACCTAGCATGGGTTTGTGTAAGAGTCTCACATGCTATCTCTAGCTGCTGATCTGGTGTGGGACTAGAACTTTATCCCACATTGTAAGTACTGGTACAATGTCCCTGGCTCGCTTAAGGGCACGACGTCTGGCCGCCTTATAACCTAAATCTAATGGCTCGTCCTAGGCTGTATCCTCAGCCGGGATAGCCTGTTGCTGTTGACCCTCTGATGCAGTCTCCTCATCCTCTGAGTCGGTACCATAGTCCTCCAACTCAGTACCCTCTATCTCTGTGTCTACTATAAGCTCAGAAGTTCCTCGATATCTCTTTCGTAGGGGAAGAGTCAGTGATGATACTAAGGGTGATGATGATTAAGGGGTCTCGTAAGAGGATCTATACCTCTTACGGAACGAAGAAGATGATAGTGCCATCGCCTCAGTCAACTTGGCTAAGTATCTAGGAGACAGGGTGGGCTATATACGCACGGCCATCCGTGCAGACATCGGTAGTAGAAAGGTCATGGAGGTGTTAGGGTAGGTGATGTCTGGGTAAGTAATGGCTACTAAAGAGATGGTGGTGAGGTAGGATCTGCTGGTGGAGTGGTGGACTGTGGTGAAGTAACCCTAGTCTCAGAAGTCTCAAAGGACTATGACTCATCGTCACTATGAGGGGTAGCAGGGGTGTAGTTAGGTGATGGAGGTGCTGATGTAAGGGATAGTGGTTGGGGCTCCTCTGTCTCTGAGGGGGCCTCTAATGGCTCAGACTCATTGTCTGGAGCAGTGGGTGAGTAGGCCTGTCTCACTAGCATGTAGGGGTCGTCAAGAGAGGAAGTAAATACTAGACAACATCGGGCTCCGTTAGTGGATGTGATGGTCTATGTGTCAGTGGGGGCTGATGAGGAAGACATCGACATGTGATAACACGGTAGGTGTATAAGTAATCTTATAAAATAATATAATCAAAATTAATAGCATAGATCTGCTTACATATATAGTAATCGATAGGTAAATAAAAACATAAGTACTTATAGCAATATATTAAGCATGCCAAGCAAACATGTAAGGTAAACATGGACTATATGGTCAGATAATAGGAATAGGGCAATCATGCAAGTCGGAAAGGTAAGCAGTGATGATTCAAGTAATAGCAAGCATATGGAATACGTTCAAATGTATAAGGCAAAGATTTTGCAAACGTACACATGCATGACCAAGGCAGTTTTAGGTGATCTTAGGGTTTTTGATCTACCCTAACATGGTTCAAGGAAACTACCCCTATCATAGTTACGATTTCTCATGAATTAGGCATAGTTGATCAGGCTATGTATAATTCAGGAAAAATAATGGAATGCTCAGGCTAGTCAACTCTTATCATGTTCGGGGTTTTATAAAAACTTTAGTTTGGTTATAGTTGGGTTTTTATTTAAGAAAAACCAACATTCTCTATAACCTTAGGCTCTGATACCAATTTGTCACACACTGCTAAGAGCAGAAACACGAGGTGCGACGTTTTGAAGACATCACATAAGATAGTAGATTACACCATACTTAGTTACAAGAAGTTTAATCTGTACAATGTTACACAAATTACAATTTAGATGGAAGAAAACATTTGTCTTTAGAAAACGTCTTGGCAAATAGGAAATCTTGGGTTTTCAAGTACCTTCAATTTATAAATGTTGATCACCTGAAAATGATACTCGAAAAGGTCAACATAAAGTTGGTGAGCTTGTAGGTTTAGAGTGTAAACCCAGTTACTGTGCCAGAATTTAAGTAGGACAGTAGTACAGTATAATAGCGAAATGCAAGCAGTATGAGTAGTGTTCCAACAACAATAATAGTAATCATATCATACACTAACAAGTCAATTAATCAACCATTCATTAGTGTCCCAAGCGCTTATAGAATTCCGCACATATCACCTACCAGTTGGAGTTACACAGTCCGCTCAATAGTTTTTAGAAGTAATCCTAAATAGCATGCATGAACATATACAACAACATTCATATACGCAATCATAGGCACATAGCATTGTCCAGAGGCATAGAAATAGTTTAGCACAGAAGTAAAACAGTTTGAAAAGATTTAAATATCCTTTTCCCCCAAGGAAAATAGTTTAAAAGTGGGGCTACGAGAACTCACCTCAAATAAAGATGAAAGTAGCTGAAAATAGATGGTCACTCAATAACGCGCAACGGTGCCCGGTTACAACCTATTAATGAAGTTTCAATTTAGGGATATGTTATTTGCAAATGAAATAAGGCATATGCCTTTGTAAAAGAATTTGTATAAATATTTTAAAAGGTTTTGTATCACTTTTGTGTGGTGATTGATAAGTTTGACTCGATGAACTTATGTCAACATACGATGTATATATATGTATTATTGTAAACTTTTCCCTTTTTATGTTCTGAATATTTCATTTTTAGTCCTTTGACTATTTGACTTTTGTTAGTTTATTCAGATATTGTACCGTGTTGAAGGTGGTGAATTTATGAGATTTGAGGTGATTTATGGTTTATTGTGATTAATAATCCCTTTTTGGAAGGTATGATTACATTATTTGTATTCTGTTAATGTCTAAATGAGTTTTGAAGGGTTTAAAGTGTAAATATGGCAAGTAAATACTCTAAGTTAATGGAAAAGTATTTTTAAGGTGAATAAAAATGCTAATTAACTTTGGAAAATATTTTACTTTTACGAGTTTCAAGTGATCCCGACATAAAAAGAAAGACCCGAGACCCTATAGGATGCTATAACTGGTCAAGAGAGTTAGGGGGACAAAATGGCTATTTTCTAGCAAGTGTGTCTATGCCTAATACTAATATTCCTTCCACCAACATTTTCATTCATTCATCTCTTTTTCAAAAAAATAAAACACACTAGTGTGTGTGTGTGTGTTGTTCGTCCACCACCAAACACCATAAATTTCCAACTTTGATCAAGATCGTGGTGATATAGAGTATTTCTAGGTTGATTCTAATAGTCGGGTATTCATTTAAACAACGTTTGGGTTGTCCGGTTCGCATCGAAATCTATATTTTTGAAGATTTTCTTGTAACTTTCCAAATTTAAATTTCGTTTGTTCTTTTGGGTTTATATTGATGCATAGATGTTAGTTGTACAAGTTGATCGTCGTAAAAATCGATTTTTGGAAACGACACGGATAAAAAGGTGTGTTTGGTTTGCGTCGGATATAAAAAGAAAGAATGGGGATTTTGTAGTTTTGATATTGTGGTCGTGATGGTTGAAAAACATATATTTGCTAAGTAGCTTATTTTGTATATATCTTATATTAGCTTATTTTTAAGCTCGAATGGGCTTATTTTTGGCTTATGAGCCCTCGGCAACATGTGGAAACACAAGGGATGTGTTTTTGATTATTTACTTTGATTGGCGTATATTCGTGGACTACTATTTTGACTTACGGTGTTAACCGAATATGTATCGTAGATTATTAAGCATATTTTGAGCTTATGGTGTAGTTTTTGGAGCTTATGGGCTCACGACCCATTAAGCACAAATAAGCCGTGCCTTATTTGATGGCTTATTGTGGTCCAGATTATTTTCTACTTATTAGTATGAGCTTATGTATATAAATGGGCCTTGGTTTTAGGCTTGGATCGTATTTTGGACGTATAAATACCTTAATGGACCCTTATTGGGTCTTAAAGCCCAATAAGCTATATTTAGTCGTTTTAAGAGTTTTTGACGGACTTTTGAAAGTGAAATGTATTTACAAAGTGATATTGAACGTTATTTTGGGAAAAACGTTTTAATAAACATTAAAGATTAAGATTTTAGAATTTTGTCGGAAAAGTGTCAAAAGTTTGAAAAATGTTGTATGAATGTACGAGTCATGTCGACATTTCATAAAAAGTTTATACGTAGAAATTTTACTTAAAAACATGATTTTTGATTTAAATGGTAAAATATTATTAATTTATTATTTTATTATTAAAAAAATTCACTAAAAGACGAAAAATATAATTTCTCTCAAAACTTATCTACTATGTTTATTATGAGTAAACGTTTCATCTTCAACCATATTATGATTATTTTTATGGTAACTAAGTGTACCGATTGGACTCGTCGAGATATATTTATAATTATTTATTATAAATATTTACTTATATTACTTATCTATTTTCTTTAAGTAGTATAAGTATGTATCGTCGAGATATTGGATTGGTAAGATATTTTGGGATGAGACGTCAATCATCACACCACTAAATTGTTATGGATAATTGTACAAGGCGTCTAACCTCTATGCATCAAACGTGAAAACTGTTTTGGAAATAAATGATTAAATGGGACATTAACTGGATTAGGTCGCGTGCGGACGTCGTTGCATTTGCTTGTGTGATTGAGATTTGGTTGCTAAAGACTTGCTTGAGGTGAGTTCTCGTAGCCCATTTTTACTGTTTTTCTGTTGGGGGGAAATGATACTCAAATATGTTTTGCACTGATTTTTAAACTGTGCGAAATGTGATTTTGTTTTTGGGACAAGATATGTGCTTATGACTACTATGTGAATATATGTTGTGATTTTACTTGCATGTACTGTGTTTGGCATGTCAAGGGTTGTGATTTAACTTGCATGCATTGCGATGCATGGCAAGGGTGATTGGAAATGATTTGCCATGTCTATTGTGGTCCTGCCCTAATATAGTGCTCCAGCTGGTAGGCCCTTTAGGTGCGTAAGTGACATATTGTGTTTTCATGACTAGCGGGGATGCTAGGGCATGGTGATCGACTAGCGGGATTGCTAGGTCGTGTTACATGATTAGCGGGGATGCTAAGTCATGGGTTATTTGCTTATATTCACTGTCATATTGCACTATTGTCCAACTTTTGAGATATTGGCACAACTTTTGGTTTGGAGTCAAACCTACGAGCTCACCAACATTATTGTTGACGTTTTCGAGTATCATTTTCAGTTGAAGTGAAAGATGAATAAGTTGGTGATATGTGATAGCAGGCTTAGAAGTATCTCGTGTGGATTTTTCATGTGAAGTCTTGCTTGTTTATTTTGTTTGATTCTTAGTATTTGGTAGTCTTTGGTTTAAGTTTGGATTTGGACCCTTGTGTGGGCAGTTAGAATTTTAAGAGATTATGGATTTGGTTATGATTTGGGACATCACTCGAGGTTGTTCGAGGTTGATGGTCTTCGTAACACTTGAAGTTTATGCATTTTAGTTTTCTCTATATTGTATTGTGTGTTATGATTGATCATTATGTTGAATTTTTGAGTTTTCGCCATTGTCGGGGTGTGATAGATTGGTAATCAGAGCCAGGTTATAGAGAACTAGGTGGGTTGGCCTAGACTATGCGTATATGATCTATGTGTGCGGTGTTCCGCTTTTGCTTGTTTTTGCGTGTTCGTAGTTTTTTGTTTTAGTTACGTCAGTCATTGAAATGGGTGAGCTCAATATTAAGTACGACTAGGAAAGGATGCGAATATAAGTACGATGGCCAACGTAGTTATAAGCGTATCACAACTCGTAATTTGTAACGTCGTTCACACAAATCGATGTTGACATCATAAGGTGGTCTTATGTGTATATTTATATATATAGTAAGATATTCTATATATATGTTAGTCTTCCCACCTACCTAACGTTGCCCATGTTTTTCCTCGTATAGATAATGCCACCAAGAATGAGGACCCGAAGTGTTGACCGGCCTGTTACCGAATCACAAGGAGGGAGAACGGGTGGACGGGTTGGTAGGGGTGGTGGAAGGGGTAGAAGACCTAGGGGAGGTAATGATGAGCCTATTGACGAATTGAATGGTCAAGGAAATGACCAAGGTATGGGAGCTAATAGGGACGTAAAGGAAGTCAATGGGAATGTAAAGGGAGTCAATGAAGGTGTGGGCACCCGACTTCTCGACGATCATTGCCCAACAATTGCAGAACCTCTTACCCGCCATTCTAGCTCAGGTTGGTAACCAAGGAAATGTTGGAAATCAAAATGGTAATGTGGTCAATGAGAACGTTCAGGAGAACGTTAGGAATGTGTTGGTGAATAGCAATTGGGTAGGTTGTTCATATAAGGAGTTCTTAGCTTGTCACCCTAAGCAATATGATGGTAAGGGAGGTACTGTAGTTCTTACTTGATGGATTGAGAAAATGGATTATGTGCAAGATATGAGTGGTTGTAGTATTAACCAAAAAGTGAAATACACGGTTGGTTCATTTGTGGGTAAGGCTTTAACATGGTGGAACTCTTAGATCCGCACGCTAAGCCAAGAAGTTGTTGTAAGTATGTCATGGAATGACTTTAAGTTTATGATGATTGAAGAGTTTTGCCCTAGTCATGAGATGCAAAAGTTGGAAACTGAGTTGTGGAATCATGTTATGGTCGGGGCTAGCCATGCGGCTTACACTGACCGATTCCATGAGCTGGCTAGATTAGTACCCCATTTAGTGACTCCAGAAAGTAGGAAGGTTAAGAGGTACGTGTATGGCCTTGCTCCACAGATCCGTAGGATGGTGGCAGCAACAGAGCCAAAGACTATGCAGAAGGTTGTACAGATTTCTGGTGCACTAACCGATGAGGCTGTTAGAAATAGATCAATTAAGAAGGTTGAGAAAAGAGGAAATGTGGGAGAACCTAGCAAGGATAAGAATGGTAGGGATGATAATAAGAGGAATAGGACTGGAAATGCTTTTGCTACGACCGCAAACCCTGTAGGAAGAGAGAATACGGGTGCTTGGCCTAAGTGTGCCACCTGCAACTCCTACCATGCACCCGGAGGACCTTGTCGCACATGCTTCAACTGTAACCGCCCGGGTCATTTTACAAAGGATTGTAGAGTTGTGCCTAGGAATGTGAACTTGGTAAAATGTAAGAAACCCAGTACCTACTCGTGGAGCATGCTATGAATGTGGAAGTACCGACCATCTCAAACTGGCGTATCCTAGATTGAATAGAGCATAAGGAACGGGAGGAAACTGTCCAAATCAAGTTGTTGCTAATAACGGGGGTCAGAGTCGTAGAAACCGAAGGAACCAAGCTAGGGGTAGGGCATTTATGTTGGGAGCAGAGGAAGCTTGCCAAGATCAGAACATTGTGACGGGTACGTTTACTTTAAACAATCATTTTGCACTACCTATTTACTCTAGTGTCGACTATAACGTTTGTTTCCACTACCTTTTTATACCTCGGTAGGCATAAAGCCCTGTGAGATTAAGGTTTTCAGATATGAGATGAATTGCTAGCGGATAGCTAATAGAGATTGATAGGTTTATTAAGGTAGCAAACTAAGAAATCTAGGTCATGCTTGACATTCGATTTGATACCATTCTGGAATGGGAGTTTGATTTTATTGATAGTATAATTGGGTTTGTCTAATCACAAGGTTGAAATAATTTGTCATGATAAAGTGGTAAGGATACCACTACTAGATAGTAAGGTGCTTAGAGTATTAGGAGAAAGACCAGAAGAGAAAGCGAGGCTTTTGATGAGTACTAATGCTAGAGATTGGAAACAAAAAGAGATTGTTGTGGTTAGAGATTTTCTCAAGGTATTTCCAGATGATTTATCAGGATTACCACCTCTTTGGGAAATAGAGTTTCAGATTGAGTTAATCCCTAGAGCTGAACGGATTGTAAAGTCTCCCTATCATTTGGCACCTTCTGAATTAGAGGAGTTGTTGGGTCAACTCAAGGAACTCTAGGATAAAGGTTTCATTCGACTAAGCTCATCGCCTTGGGGAGCACCGATATAATTTATGAAAAAGAAAGATGGTTCTTTTAGGATGTGTATTGATTATAGAGAATTGAACAAGTTAACTGTTAAGAATCGTTATCCGCTTCCTAGGAGTGATGATCTATTTGACCTACTGCAAGGGTCGTAGTTTCTCTCAAAAATAGATCTTAGGTTTGGATACCATGAGCTGAGGGTGCATGAGGATGACATTCCAAAGACTACGTTTAGAACTCGTTATAGACATTTTGAGTTTTCAGTAATGCCCTTTGGTCTGACTAACGCACTAACAATATTTATGGATTTGATGAATAGAGTTTGTAGGCCTTATCTTGATAAGTTTGTGATAGTGTTTATAGATGATATCTTACTCTCACTCGTACTTAAGTGAGTCCCTAAGTCCAGAATCTCTGCCCTAGCCTCCTGTAAGGCAGTCTCTAGAGTCTGCACCTCTTGACTCGTAGTCGCTACACTCCCGTGCAGTCCATCAACCTCCACTCTTAATGCATAAACCTGCCCATAAAGGTAATTATCTATTATGTCCCTCAACTCAAGAACCTATGTCTCAGCTACATCTAGTATGTTTGCAACATGCTCTCCCTGCTCTACTAGTGTTTGTACTCTATCTACCACAACAGTCATCCTAGGTTGTAGCTCTAAAATAACAGTACTATTAGTCACCTGATCATCACTCAAACTGTCTACCCTTCTTACAAAGAAAGGGTCCTAGCCTAGATAATCTCATCACGCTCTCTTAACCATCCAATATCTCTTACCATGGCCAGCTCTACTTCCTGGACTTAGTCTAAATACTCTTCATCCTATCTGCTCTCACATGTAAAGCCCCAATCTTCTAGTAGTGTAGGGCAACTCGAGATGCTACAACTAAAAGAGGAAGTCCCACTGGATGTGATGCCTCAGGTGCTGCTGAGGATGGACCTCCAACCTCATAGGTACTGTGCTAGAATTTGTGTAGAGTCGAGGGTATCTAAGATGAAAATTCAAAAGTGGTAGAATAGTAGCGAGGTAACATCATGGGGTCAATCGAAGCAGGTTTAAATGATGGCAATGGAAGTGGTGGTGTGTCTGTCCTAGTAGGTTTCGCAAGTCTAGGAGGTGTAATTGGTGCCATCAACCAGTCCTTATCAACCTCCCACTCCTCAACCTCATCATCATCCTCAACATTCATATCTAGATCCTCCTCAGGATCCTCCTCGTCTATATCTATGCCATAATCCTCCTCAATCTTTACTGCTAGATCATCATCAGTAAAGTCAAGTACACGGTCAGGGAATGCGGGCTTAGGCCCATGTACCCCAGGTAAGTGATTAGGTAAAATAGGTGCATGGTCTGGTGAAGCTAGTAAGTGATCGAGAAAATCAGGATCCGCCATAATAATATGAAAATAAATGTGCATAAGTGGTCATAAAATAATCAAATATTTATATAAATAACTTATATATAAATTAAATGGTAATGCTTTAGTGAGTAAGCATTAGTGATCTAAAATAATCGTTATTTATATAAATTATTAGCGACAATCTTGAAAATAAACATGAAGAATCGAAAAGCATTTCAAGTATGTATATAAATAGCCTTTATATATCTTTAATAGCGATGGTCCAAATATAATAAGCATGAGTAGTCAGGAAGTATACGCGTACGGATATCGAATAAGGCAATAAGGGAACTTCTAATATATATAGTAGTTATAGTTTAGGTACGAACTGCAACCTAGTTCTTTATAACCAGTACTCAGATACCAATGTGTAACACCAAAAAAATAGGATAGCAGCATAAGGTAATCGGGGGTGCTACTTCATAGCACATAGTACAAGTTATAGAAAACGACCTCTAAATGAGACATTTTGAAAAATTATACATTCGATATATAATAAAACATCAGAGTTTATTAAAGTACATGGTCCTAAAAGTTTAAACATTACATAACGTTTTTAAAGGAAAGTTTTATCGAATGGTAATAATATGCAGAGTCTTCAAAATATCCGTGCGACTTCCATTCGAGTTATATACCTTAAGGACTTGAGGTAAAACATGCTAAAACGGTTAACAAATAATGTTGAGTGAAATTCATAGGTTTTATAAGTAAAGCAATGAACTACAAGATTTTAAGTAATAGTTGACTAATGTAACACATACAAAAGTCAAAAATATTTATTATGGCAATAAGCCCATGACACCGAAACCTTAACGATACATGCAAACCTTAGTCGTTTAGATTTGTTCCTCGAAATTTGATGTTGATGAGGTTGTAAACTTCACTTCGGTTTTACAACTGCCTAAGTAGTGTACCTAACCGTTGTAGTGTAGTATAGGCAAGACATGGGGGTTATTATCGTTCTATAAGGGAATAGCTTGTGAAGGTCCGAACTAAACGTAAAAAGATCTAAGAGATTGAAAGAAGATTATTTTTGTATTTTTATAGTTTTATGAAAGCAACTAAAAATCTCAGGTTTTGAAGAGGTTGGTTTTAAAACTAATATCTAATTAATTAAACTAATCTAATGATAAGAATTCATATGACAAGGGAGTAGTGTTTACTTAATCATGCATGATCCTTGGTAAGCTTTTCCTAACTCTATTACCTTGTCACACTTGTGATGTATATGTAAGTATACCCGAGAAGCATGATGAATTATACAATAACGCCGTCTAGGTGATAACTTGCTAGGGCAACACACATGTAAGGTAGTATGAACACTATTACATGAACCCTATGGATATATACACGCATTAAAATACTTAAAAGGGATCATCCACATATGGGTAAGGTAGTATGAAAACTATTACCTATGGAATCCTTTCTACATAATCATGGCGCTCTAGATCTTCAATACACCTAAGTAACTAGGGTTATAGAGTCTAAACATGCACACACATCAACATGAAGCAATATAGTTAAGATCTACAAACTAACTCACATGCAATCATAAGCAAACACTTAAAAGATCCAGCCTAACATGTTTAAGATAAAGGAAGCACAATAACTAATCAAACAATAATAAATATTGAAAGATAAAGGATAAAGGAACTTCACTATATTTGAAACACATTTAGGGATGTTATTAAAGGTTAGAAACCCTAAAATATCCCAATTCTGCACCCAGTCAACCTCCCCAACTCTAAACTATTCTCTCTCATAATATGAAAAACATAAAATCGAGTTTGTATATATAGGAAACAGATCGCGACGGCGTCATAATATTTCTAGACATCGTCGCCACACTAGGGTTTCATTCTTGATGGTTAATCCAGACGCCGTCACTAATTCTTTAGACACCGTCGCTATGAGCTCCAGATGGCGTCATAGTATTTTCAGTCGCTGTTTCCACCTTCTGTGACAGATTCTTTGTGCCATTTTCCATCTTGTCTGATTTCTTCTAAAATTGAGCCCAAGTCACGTGTATTTCCTCTGAAATGTCTTCCAAGAGCTAAAAATACAAAAAGAAATGATTAAGCGCATATTTTAGACATAATTGCATGATTTTGAGGGTAAAATGACCCTGAAAAAGTGTATAAAATTACACCTCATCATATACCCCTACACTTGAGATTTGATTGTCCCCAAGCAAATGAGCTTTTCTACTTAGACAATAGCAATATCGGGGGCATTTAACTTACTCTTTAAAGGCTTTCATGGCACAACCGATTAGACCTCGTAACTAGAAGCACGGAAAAGATACACAAGCACCTCACAATAAGTGTTTGGATATTCTCTCTCTCTCTCTCAGTATATAATAAATTATGACAATATGAAAATGGAAAATATAAAACTTATGGTAAACTAGAAGGGAGGTTGAATAGTTTATTGCTTTTTTAATTAATGTTATGTTTGTTTATAAAAACTTAGATTTGACTTTATGTGAATTCACAATTTCCACAATATAGACAATTTAACTAATCAAGTAAGTAATGATAAGATGTAAATAAATGTACAAGATAAGAGATAAGAGAAGGAAAGATCAAACCACAACACGAGGATTTATAGTGGTTCGGTAACGAAGCACCTCTTCACCCTACTCCACTTCCCGAGCACCAAACTCGAGAGTTTTCTTCACTACATCAACAAGCTCCCTTTAGGCGGAGAAAACCGTACACATTTCCGACACTAAACTAAATGTCGAGTTCTAATCCTAGCTTGAACCAATCTATTACAACACAACATACCACTACATGATAACTCACAACTTGGGTTCACTACACAACTTCTCTCAACCTCACAACTTCTCTTCACTTCACAACTTCACTTTGCTTCACACCTTCACTTTACCAAGACACTACTACGATCACACCAATCTATCACTACTTACTAAGATCACCCCAATCTAGCTATACTTACAATGATCACAACAATCAACTTATTGTACACAACTACGATACACGCCTTCACAATATACACAAATGATTTACAGGATATGATACAATTGCAACAAGGTTTCAAGGACACACACTAAGCTATAATACTTCTTCACTTGATGATAGGAAGTATTCTTCTCTTGCACTTGAGGATCAAAGCTTGGATCACTTGGAAACAAGGCTTTATGATTTAAAATTCAAAGGAAAGAAAGGAAAGAAAGGAAAGTATAAATTGATCTAGAACAGAAAGAAAGTGTGTGCAAAAGGTGAGCAAATCAGTGGGGAATAGTCCAGTATTTATAGGCAACCTGTGACAAAAAGACACGTAGCCGGTCCCCTTAATTAGGGTGCCGGTCCTCTTAAAATTAAGGGGGCCGCCCGTTATAATTAAGGCGGCCGCCCATGCCTGACACTCTCTTTTTTATCTTTTTTGGGAGAGGTGTTTTCTTGAACATTTCTAACTGTTTTTGGGTAGAAAATTTGAATTCAAAATATTTATTTGAATAAAACATTTCTTTTAAATCTAAAAATGTTTTGTAAAAGATATAAAAATGTTTGTGTCATTTTTATAAAAAGTGTGAGTTTAAATAAAATATCCTTTCATCATAAACTACATTAAGCATTTGTTTATTCATACCTTTAAGTGATTAAAATTTTGAAATAAAATTTACTACTAATTACTTGTTTATAATTAATTTTTCATTAATTATTTTTACATTTTGTGATTATCAAAACGTATAGAGATCAAAAAAATATTAATAATATTTTTAGGCATTATTTCTATCAACAATCTCTCCCTTTTTGATGATTACAAAATCTAAACTCATTAAATGTAAAATTAATTTAATTAATTTTAAACAAGTTTTTAGTGAGTTTTATTTCTATTTCTCCCTATTTTTGTAGAATTAAAAAGGCTCCGCCGATTAGCATTAGTAAAAACGACAAAATAAATGCTCCCTCTTGATGTGTACTCCCCCTCGTTCGAGGGCACCAAAGAATCAAGCTATGGTATCTTTGCTACAAAAACAAGTTAGACGAACAATACAACCATTTCTAACATGTAGCAACTAGGAAAAAAATATTTAAACATGTTGATAAAGCTTAACAAGTGTCAAGATATTTATGTAAACTAACAATCACAAATATATATCAACTATGCTTATCTTTTATGGATGTGAATAATATAATCAACAAAAAAAAAAACAAGTGCATAATTAAAACATAAGACTAAAGTCCATTCATTAAACATAATAATTGTGTATGACACACAAGCATGCATACATCAAGTAGAAATAATATGCTTAATGCATATTAGTACAACATACATAAAATTTAAGCTACAAAGATCTTAATATTCCTAGATTGTCGTAGGAAACTATTAGACTTGCTTGCAAAAGGAGTGAGTTGGACATTTATTTGAAAACGAGAAGAAATAAGCATGTAATATGCTTAGTTGGATGTTGGTGGAGAGTTTGGAGCGGAGGTGGTTGTTTGAGGGTAGTCTCGGTGGACTTGAGGTGGTGGTTGTGGTCGAGTGAGAAGAAATTCAATCCAATTGATATCTTCAGTCAAGGTGAGAAATTGTTTTTGGACAAAGATGCAACAAGGACAATAACCAACATGTTGTTCAACTTGGTCCAAGTTGATGGTATGAGGTAATTTGGAGAGTAAGGAGATGAGGAAGTGTTATGTTGTGAGAGGTGCATGGCTAGGAGATTTGACAAGTCTTGAAGTTGGTTAATGTCATTCCTGAGCATTTATCTACTTGGAGAAGAAGGAAGTGGAGGTTGTGAGTGGTTGTCACCTTGAGGTGAGAGAGGAGTTTGAGCATGAAGCCCACTAGCAACATGTGGATTGATGAGCAAGTGAGAAAATGGGGGTTGTGTTTGAGGTTGATTGATGCTTGGTGAAATGGAAGATTGTCCAACATTAGTGTTACAAGAATCACTAAGTAGAAGTGAGTGAGATTATGGCAAAACATGGTTTGAATGAGTAGTAGGTTCATTGATAGGATATTGTGGCTTGGGCATTGGTGTTGGTAAGTTAACATCAACCTCATGTGAAGAGTTACAATGGTTTAACTTCTTCCTCCATGTGTGTCTTACTAACATTTTGGCACCCCTTGAAGGTTTGTGTGAAGGTTTGTGAGGAGAATACATTGGAGAAGACAAGGTGAGTGTGGAAAATATGTGGAGGATGAGGGTTGATTTATACTAGGAAAATTATGTAATTAAGGAAAGATGGACATTGTTGGAAAGTTAATCCAAAGGGTGTTGGTGAGTTCAGGGAAATTATAGCTAAGTCTAGGTGTAAAAGGGTCAAATAGCACAAGGAAACAGTAAAAATCATGTCTTAGGTGGCCGGTCCCCTTAATTGTATGGCCAGTCCCTTTAATTTTAAGGGGACCGCCCGTTTGATTTAAGGGGGCCGCCACCTGAAAAGACCAGAAAGTCTAGGTTTTTATTTTATTTTAGGAAATGGTAGAAATGTGGACTGTTTTGTGGCCATTTTGAAGCAAGTCCTAGTTTTTATGCCAACTAAGTCTACAACATTTAGCAAGCAAGAAAATTGGCAAGCAAAGATGTAATTTTTGTTTTAAGCATGATCAAGCCTAAGGGTATTTAGCAAGAATAACATGTAGACAAGCATGTAATAAAGTCTTTAATAGAAGCCATATTAGACAAATAGATTTAATACTCTAAATGGTTGTAGTGTTTTTAAAACTCTATGTGTTGTAAACGTATTTAAAATAGACTTGTGTTTGCAGTTATAAGCCTAGTGTGTGCCTATGTGTAACAAATGTATAGTAATTATTATTTCGACTCTAAGAGAAGAAAACCTAAGAAATAATCTAAGTGCTCCTTGATTTATTGTTGCTAAAAAAAATTGTCAAAATATATATTGGATTATATATTTTTGCATCAAATGAGATATCATTATGCATGACTTAAAGGATGTTTTTAGCATATATCAACAATGTATGAAAATAGATTTTTCATGTATTCCTAGTTGTGAGAAGGATTTTGTTAAAGTGAATTGGGACTTATATATATATATATATGCTAAGTAGATAATCTTAAACTTTGGCTAAACCAACGCTACATAATCTTGTATGTAGATTGTTCTTTTGAAGAGTTTCCAATTTTTAATTTTACCCAAGGCTACATAATCGTGATATGTAGATTATTCTTTTGACGAGTTCCAATTTTTAGATTTTTGCAATAATAGGAATCCTAGGACTTAGAAGAAGAAAAATATTATTTTACCTATTGTTCAGATAGACGGTCCCCTTAATATGTATTGCGGCCCCTTTAATTTTAGGACCGCCCCATTAAGATTAGGGGGGATCCCCATCTGACAAAAAAAATTCTTAATTTTTTGATTTTGGCATCTTAGTTTTGATCTTAGTTTATTGTTCTTATTTACTGTTAAATTCCTTATCAGTCTTTTATGGTAATAAGACAACTTAGTAAGCATTTAATCAATTTGTTTCATCATTCCTAGACCTAAACGTAAGTAAATGAAAGGCTCACGTTTAAGGGGTTTAGTTAGAATGTCGGCAATGTTATCTTTCGATGACACCTTTTCTATTGAAATATTTCCTTTTTGAACATTGTCACGAAGGAAATGGTGATGAATCTCAATTGTTTTCTACGAGAGTGTTGTACAGGATTTTTGCTTAAGTCTATAGCCCCTTTGTTATCACACATTATAGGAATGTTATCTAACCTAATGCCATAGTCTACGAGAGCTTGTTTCATCTATAGTGCTTGTTGAAATAGCAAGAACGGTTTGCTTCTTTGAGTACCAAGATGTTAAACAATATCTCATAAAGGTGCAAATACCACTAGTTCTTTTTCGGTCCACATAATCTCCAGCATGATCAGAGTCCGCATATACTATGGTTACTATGTCGGACCCCTTAGGATACCATAATCCTAAGTGCATAGTGCCTTTAAAGTATCGGAAGATACGTTTAACCGCTTTAAGGTGAAAGGTTTTAGGATCCTCTTAGAAGCGTGCACAAAGACAAACACTAAACATGATATCGGGCCTACTTGTCGTTAATTATAATAAACTTCCTATCATACCTCTATATTTGGTGTTATCTACGGACTCACCTTCTACGTCTTTCGTGAGTTTTGTTTCTGTGGATATGGGAGTTTTCATTGGCTTAGAGTCTTCTAATCTAAAATTTTTAAGCATCTTCTTTATATATTTTGATTGATTAAAGAATATACCATCTTTTAATTGTTTTATTTGTAGTCCTAAGAAAAAATTTAGTTCCCCCATCATACTCATTTTGAACTCATCATGCATGATTTTGGCAAAATTATCACACATCTCTTGACAAGTTGATCTAAATATAATATCATCGACATATATTTGGTCAATGATGAGATTAGGGTCCTTCATTTTAGTAAGGAGTGTGTTATCTACGATTCCCATGTTGTAATCATGTTTGATAAAAAAAGCTTTCAATCTATCGTACCAAGCTTTAGGAGCTTGTTTAAGTCCGTAAAGAGCTTTCTTAAGTCTATAGACATGATTAGGTTTTGCGAAGTCAATGAATCCTGGAGGTTGTGCCACGTAGACCTCCTCATTGATAAGACCGTTAAGGAATGCACTCTTTACATCCATGTGAAATAATTTGAAGTCTAGAGTGCACGCATAAGCTAACAATATTCTTATGGATTCTAATCTAGCTACGGGTGCATAAGTTTCATCATAATCAATTCCTTCTTGTTGATTATAACCTTGGCCAACTAGCCTAGCTTTGTTTCTAGATACAACACTATTTTCGTCAAGCTTATTTCTAAATATCTATTTAGTTCCAATTATGGTCGTATCCATAGGATTTGGGACTAATTCCCAAACGTCATTTGATATGAATTGGTTTAATTCTTCTTGCATGGCAATTACCCAACTTTTATCTTTTAGTGCTTCATTTATATTTTTAGGTTCTATGATTGAAAGAAAACAAAAGAAATTACTTTTGTCTTGGGCTTGTGATCTAAAAGTTCTTTGATTTAAATTACCTATAACATTTTCTAATGGACGACTTTTAGATTCCTTTATGTTTATAATTTCATTATTTTCTAAAGGTCTTGTTTTACTAACCTCAATGGCTTCTTCTTCGACTAAATCATCATCCTCCAAAGGTGATGTTTTAGACGGGGGAGGAGTTTCATCAAATGTCACATTTAAGGATTCTTCGACTTTCATTGTATGTTTGTTAAGAATTATATAGGCTTTGCTATTTTGAGAGTATCCTAAGAAAACACCTTCATATGACTTTGGGTCAAACTTGGTGAGGTAGTCCTTTGTATTAAGAATGAAGCATTTACTTCCAAATACTTTGAAATAGTTTAGGTTTGGTTTTCTTCCTCTTAATAACTCGTATAGGGTTTTTCCTAAAATATGTCTAATGGAGATTCTATTTATTATGTAGGTTGATGTATCGACAACATTACACCAAATTTTTTATGGAATAGATTGTTCATTTAACATGGTTCTACTCATTTCTTATAGGGTACGGTTCTTTCTTTCTACTACCCCATTTGCAGGTTATAGCTTATTAGAATAAGCTAAAATAAGATGTTCTAACATAAAAAAAGTTTAGAAAAAGGATTCGTTAGCTAGAAAATCAAAACGGGTCATTTTTAGGGTTTTAATAAAAAACGCATGGGTTTGAGGATTCAAGGATTTAAATGGAGTTCATATATGATCTTAAGAGTATTATGAACATTCTAATACATATTATAAGCTTATTGAACAAGATTTTGAGCTTACTTGAGCTAAAATGGGTCGAAATAGGGTTTTTGGGTGAAATATTTAGCATAGAGGCAATCGATATGGATACGAAGCTTTTATCGGCTCCAGAATTAAATAATACTCTAGCTAGATGTTGGTTTAGAAGGAACATACTTGTGACTATGTTTGGGTCTTGGTGAGCATTCCTATCCCTCAACATATAGGCTCTTCCCTGTGCATTGTTGTTGGTGGTCTTTCGGCACTTTGTTTCTTGGTGAGCATTCCTATCCCTCAACAAGTAAATGTCACTGGTAGGAGATTACTTCTAGTGGCTGGCCCTTTGTTTCTGTAGTTCTTGGTCAGATGGCCCACCTTGTTGCAAGTATTATACTTAACAGTGCAAGGTCCTGTATGATGCAGAGTGCATTTCTTACACAAGGGACGGTTTCTAATATACCCATTATTTTCAGTTGGAGTGACAGCATAAGACCTGAAGGTTTCATATCTTCTGTTCTGTTGTGGTTGGTGATTATTGTAGCGGTTGTTGGTGTTGGTGTTACGGTAGTTGTTGTTGTTGAAAGTTCTTCTGTCGTCAAACTTTCATTTGTGATCACTTGATACTTGCACTAGAGTGTGCTTTGTTACCTGATCCATTAGCCTCTGGGCTATGTTAATGGCTTCCTCTAGAGTTTGAGGTTTAGAGGCAGTAACATTCCCTTCAATACTTCAAGGCAATCCCCCGATGAAAACTTCCATCATTTTCTCAAAATTTGGCACCATAGTGGGACACAAGGTTGTCAATTCCTAGAATCTTCTCACATATGTCTTGAGATCATTCCCCTTCATAGTTAGATGGTAAAATTCGTCTTCCATCTTTTAGACTTCAGTTTGGGGACAATACTTCGTTATCAAAAGCTTCTTGAATTCAACCTAGGTAATCTTGTAAGCTTCTTCTATCCCAATAGGTTGGGCAAAAGAATTCCACCAGGATAGAGCTTCTTCAGTTAAAGTACCAGTAGCAAACTTCACCTTGCAGTCTTTGGTACAGTTGCTACAGGAAAACACTGATTTAGTTCGCTCAAACTAGTGAATAAGTCCAACAGCTCCTTCTGAACCATTGAAATTGATAGGTTGACAGCTCATGAACTCTTTGTAGCTACACTTTCTTGCTATAGGAGCTTCTCTTTCTCCAGTGTTCCAATTGGTATTGTCAGCATTGGCCATTGTTGCAGCTTGTGCTTCCAGAGCTGCGGTAACACTATCAACAACTAGTTTCTTGATGGCAGCTTGAGTCATGGCTGGTGCTTCAGATGTTAATGTCCTTTTAGGAGTCATTCTATCAACATAAGACAACACGTAATAAGAATGATATCACAATTCTTTCTTTAAAATGCGTAAGGTTCAAGAATAAACATTGTCATAATAGTGATATCATAGATACTTATTTGATATGAATTCTAACAAGTATCTAACTTATTAGTTTATTTTTTGGGGGTCATGGTAAGATTCATAATGATGAAGACGAAGATGAAATATAGGACACATGATGAATATGAAACGGGATCATCATTATATTATATCATCTCGTAGCTAGGTTCTATCAAAAGCTATAACTAGTATCTAATCTAGTAGTTCGATGGTCCTTCCTGGTTGTTCTTGAGTTCATAGATTGCA
>BQNB010092737.1:0-12832 GCA_026074375.1 Tanacetum coccineum
TTAGGGAATTGCAAAAACAGCCCTTGTGTTTTATAAAAAGGGTTATGGGCTTTGGTTTTGTGTTTGGGCTTGTATTGGGCCCATTGGGTTTGGGTTTTGGGCCTTTCAGGGTTTGCAATGGCTGAGACTAGCTGTAACTGGGCTAGGATTGGGCCTTCAAAGTCTTCACAGTCTTTGTCAAATGCACACAAATGGGCTGTTGTAATTGATTGAGGGCCCATTTGGTCTTCACAGTCTTCATAATTATACTATTGGGCTTTCCCGGCCCATCAGATGGGTTAAGATTGCATCCAACAGTATTCTTCAGTTCCGGCTCCGGTTTGACTGCTGATTCTTCAGTATTGACTCTGACTTTGGCATTTTTGGACTTTGGCTTTGATTTTGCACAGTCTTTTCCATTCCATGCTCAGTTTTGTCATTTTGGCTTGGTTTTCTGTCTTTTTGTTGATATCCACTTCCTGCACAATACAAATGCAAAACAAACATATATTTGGCAGTTTTTGTCTGTTTTTGGTCATTTAAGCTCGTTTTTAGAGGTAAAAGATATGTTTAATTAAGCACTTATCAGTTACCTTCCAGAAGGTGCTTCCTAGGACTGGACAACCATACCTCATACTAGACCTATTTCCTCGTACCCGAACCTGTTTCTTGGAACCCGAACTTGTCACACCTGCAGCTCATGATTAGTATGCCACATGTCACCACTTGAGTGTTGCAACGTGTCACGTGGGACCCACAGCCGTTGTCACCAGCGCTGTCACCGGAGCCACCGGCAGTCAACGACAGTCAACGGTGGTGAACCACCGGTTAACCACCGTTGGCCACCGCTGACCACCGTAGCTCCATTGACGGACCACCATCGGACTACCGTAGCTCCGCCGACGGACCACCACGGGACCACCGGTCAATGGTGGTCGACCGTCGGTCAATGTTTAGGTCGGGTCGGGTCAATGGTCAGGTCGGGTCGGGTCATGACCGGGTCAGGTTGCCACGTGGCACCACCTGAGTGGGCCACGTGGCACAAGGTTAATAATCCTTACCCCAGGCAAGCCTGGGGATCGAACCATCGACCTTGTGGATATCAACCTTAAAAAAACCATGCAACCAGCTGCGCTGGTGCATAGTTTCGTATTTACTATGAACCAAATAGGGTTTTAACCCTTAGTTGCTTTGGACCAGCTTATTTTAGGTAATAAGGTTCAAATAAGGCGTGTAGGGTTCAAATAAGAAGGTTCAAGTATAAAAGGCCGGTTCCGTTAGACTCGTAAATTCGTGCTCTTTCCAACGGAGTGCTCGGGGAACTTTTTCGGGTTCGTTTGAATCTCGATGAACGTGAAAACGTCATCGAAAGTCACCCAAAAATTATCGCTTTTGCTTTGTTTTCAATCCTTTGTACCTGTAAGACATAATAACACAAACCAAGCATATTTGCAATATAATTACTCATATTTTATGGTTATTAGTCCATTTTATAGTGTTTTCCGGGATTAAAATGATGTGTGTTTAGGCACACATCAAATTCCCCCACACTAAGCCATTGCTGGTCCCACACGCAATGTTTATAATACACGCCCGAAAAGAAATAATTTAACCCCCTTAACTTAAAAACCTTTCACATCAAACAAGAACATAAAAGGTTCATTAAGAGAGTTTAAAATCATTTGTTTCTAAAGCGCCCCGTTTTAACCACTTATTCCATAATAGATAAAAACTAAGATAAAATTTATTTAAAAGGCTTTAAGAACGGGAGTTCGTCATCCTTGATTTTCACAATCCCCAAACTAAGCTTAAAAAGAAATCACAACTAAATATAAGATTAGATGCTAACACTACTCATAAATGCTAATTGTGTAAACAACTACTTTTCGCTCTTTTATTCCTAATTCCTCTACGGATTTTGTTCGGAAAATGAAATGTGAAACGAGATCACTTATTTTATAGACTTATTATTATAAAGGAGACTGATTTAAACAATAAAAAGTTTGAAATCATTTCCTAAAGAAACGATATGCTGAGAATAAGGTCCACATTAAGGTTTTAATTTCGCATGATTTAGGGGTTATCCTTTTTATTTTATCCAAAACAACTCAACTACGAGTCCAGAGACGGAGACTTTATTTAGATAACCCCAGAGTTGAAATTTGGATTTATTATTATTATTAATGCAACAATATTAGCCCTCAGTCCTTTAAACAACTGCAACATCGGGAGCGAACCGACCAGAAACAGTAGTCTTATTTCGACCTCAGGAAAATCCTTGACCTTTTTTAAGGTTGAGTCAATGGGAGCGAACCGTCAGTAAACAATAAACTTTTATTAGTCTCGGATCATTAAATAATATTACCTCCACCCTTTAAACGACTGCAACATCGGAGCGAATCAACAGGAAACAGTGGTCTTATTTCGGCTTCGGTTTATTACATTATTATTATTATTATTATTATTATTATTATTTTATAGCCAAATTTTAAGTCATGTGGTCTTTTAACTACCTAGACAACGGGAGCGAGCCGTCAGGAATCGGTAGCCTATTTCTCCACAACACTAACAAAACCTCGATGTGTACCTTACTTTCACCAGAAGGAATCTCTAGGAAGGGATTAAAAGCTAAGAATCGTAAAAACCGTTCAACTTTATTTATTGAAAATTATTTTATTTTTATAGTTTTAATAAGCTGATGGGAGCAAAAAACCACAATAAACCTCTATGAGCTCTAAAGATATCCAACTACTCCATGCTTAGCATCTAACTTATATTCAACTCTATCATTTTTTGTTCTTCGCAAAATTATTAAGTTTTGCAAACGCTTAGTCTCGAAAGCTAAGGGAAAAGCTAGAGTGCAATACTCGGTCAAGTCAAAATCTCCCTAGTTCTATCCTACGGGCCTACTTATTTATACATATTTTTATATCATTTTTTCATAAAATAAAACAATATATTGGTTAAAACGTGGTTGCGAGGGACACAGATAGGCACATGTATGATCATTTCGACAGAAATCCCCCCCCCCCCCACACTTAGAACTAAACATTGGTCTCAATGTTCAAAAATGTCAGGGTTTACCCCCACACTTAAGAAAGAAAAAGGCAAATGCTAAAATTTCCAAGTGTGAAAGGGGAAACAAAATCATATATATATAAGATCAGGATAGAAGATTTCCCTAGATATAAGCATGAAGATGATCTGAGACCGAGTGATTAGAGGATTAAAAACAAGCACGGTGGTCTTCACGATCATAGAAAATCCTGCAAGCAAAAACGGATACCCACGAAACACAACATGGAGAGAAGCACTCCCCCACACTTGGCTAAAAATACACCCCACTTATTCAAAATAAAAACTAAAAATAAAAACTAAAAATAAAATAGATAGATAGATAACACGGATTGCCTCGCGAGAAGCGCTTGTTTTTGTTCGAGTCTCTAGATTGACTCTAGTGTTACTTACTTTTACTCTCAAAGTCAAATCCATCCCCCGATGTGAGGTGAGGATGGTAATAGCGATACATCACCTCCTTTGGTGAGTATGCAGCAGGACGGGGTGATGGCATATGATGAAAACCAAATGAAGGGGTCTCCATCACCCTCGTCTTCCTACCCGACTGTGTTAGGGAGAAAAAAGGATCAAATCTTTCCACCTCCCTTAAGCTAAATTGCTTAGAAGCGGGGGGTGGTGTGACAAGTAGGGTGGACTTTTTAGGTAACACTGTAGGAGTAGGATCGAAGAATGTCTCTACGATAAGCAGATGTTCCAAAAATAAAATGCCTCCATCTGAATCGTAATACCCATCATCAATTTTAGTTGGAATTGAATCGTCTAGGCCGATCTCAGCGGTAAGCTCCTCCAAATTTAAGTCACTAGTCTCTAAGGATTTAGACACCGAATCAGGGTTACCTAAAGGCTCATAATTTAATGGTGCTGACTTAGGAGGGTCCAAGCTACTAATGTCCTCAAACTCCTCATCGAAAAGTGGATTATCATAACATAATGTATAATCATCATTAAAGTCAAAGATAGAGTTTGAAAAAGTCACATCATAAGATCTAGGTTTTGAATCATCACCTAAAGGCTCATCAAACATTCTTTTGGTAGAACTCGGGTTTTTGACTAAATGACTAAAAAGTCGCTTAACCAAATGTCTAGGTAAGCCAGCTATATCCTCGTTCTCCATTAAAAAGTCGACTACATATTCTCCTAGAGGCGAATTGATATCAAAATTTTCTTCCCTAAAAGCAGTGGTGTAACATTTCTCAATTTCAGGTCATTTTACGACTCCTATTATTCGTCACTATTTATTTTAGTCCGATACGCGTTTACTTTTAATTTAACTTTTGGGCTAAATCGCGTAGAATAGAAATAATCATTTAACGTAAATGGTCACCAAATAAATTAAGTTTTACGTCAAGCAAGTGTTATGTAATTATTAGGAAGATAATTATTAACTTTGCGTATTTTATTTTTATTGGTCACATAAAAGGTTTACGTTTCGCAATAAAATACATTTAGACACACCCCGGAAATATCTAGACTTACCTAGACTCAAACCAACACCCACTTTTAATCCTAAATCACAAATTTTAATAAAACCTTGTGTTAATAATCCACTAGGGCCGAATGTGGGGACTAAATCAACTAGGAAAAATCCTTAAAAATCTCCTAAGTACATGTACATCTTAAGGTAATTAAACCTTGTACTTAATGTCTCCTAGTTACCTTAATACAGAATGGATAAAAGCCATCTTGGATCTCCTTTGTGCTCTTGATACCCACGACAACATATATGTACACACAAACCATAAGATTTCCATGATCTTGGTAAAATCTTGTACTTATATCTTATAATTAAGGATGGTACTAGGAAGTATTAACAAAACCATGTGAAGTTAACTAAAAACCATGAAACCACTTACTAGGGCACAGTTTTGGTTTGGATTAGGACTAGGAAAGCTAACTAGTTCTCATGCCTATATATATACACACTCACATTTGACACTTAACACTTCTTGAAAACTCATAAGCACATTAAACACTCTCTCTCAAACAAACATTGTCATTTCTCTCTTTTGCAAATCGGGTCATACATAACTTAACCTATACGCACCCTAAATTCATTCCAAGCACTCAAGGATTCATCCTAAGCACGTCTAAGGTCACACAATGGGTATTGAAAGCTTTAAAGCTTGGGTTAACACACACACGGGTGTGTACACGAATCGGGTTGCTTGCCTAACTCATAACAAAGCTTTAGGACCTTTTGTAAGTCGCGTACAAGCTTAAACACTTTGTTTTATAATTGTTTCCTTCTTATCTAGTCGTATGGACCACATTTACTTGTGTTTAATACATATACATACACATAAATACATATACATGACTTATGTGGTGCTAAGATACGTTAAAAGGTGTAACATATGGCTTAATATCGAGCTAAGGATTAAACGTTTACGTTTAAGTTAAGCAAATGGAAACCAATTTGAAAAGTAACACGTATACGCTAAATACATGAACCCTACACGTGAACATTTTATATAAACGTAATGGTTTGGCTCGGGAATAAGTATACTAACTAGTTGTACGATTACATGTGAACAAACACGACTTATACGAACGAGCTTATTTTGGTTTTCAAGGAATCTTAACGAGCCCTAATATTACTACTAAGCTAAATGGGCCACTAACGAACCCTGTTGGACCAAACAGTCCATTAACGGATGTTAATGGGCCCAACAGTCTGTTAGTTGGGGACCCATAGCTGATTATTAAGCTCACTTGAGCTTATTAAAGGGTTAGTGGACTTAGTGAACTCGTTTGGTTAGGAATACACATAAGGAAACCCTATCGGGCCACATATAGGCTTAACATCCCTTAGCGATGCCCAATACGGGTCCAATAGCCACCAATAAGCTAAAGCAGCTTAAAATGCTAATGGACCTTAATTGGATAAGCTTAAACATGTAAAACCCTTAACGGGTTCATAATGGACCCAAAAGCCCATTATCGAGAGCTTATTTGCTTATAAATAATCCAAACTATAAAACAGCTTAAATGTAATCCTAAGGACTTATTGAAACTAGAAAATGAGCTAGAACATGTTATAAAATCATGATGGACCTTTTAAGACTTTTCGGGTTAAGGTTATCGGGCTAACAAGCCCAATAAGCTCAAATAAACTCACCCAAGCTTATTTCTTTTAGCTTAACAGTTTCACATAAACTTATATAAGCCAAATGAGTGCTTATGTTCTTTTAGAATCTTAAATGGACCATTTATTTGCTTAATGGGCTTTAACGAGTCCAATAAGCTCAATAAGCTCAAATAAGCTCACTCGAGCTTATTTTTCAGCATTAACAGTTTTAGTAAGCTTAAATGAGCTTAATGAGGGCCTATGTACCTTTGAAAACTATATTGGACATGTAAATTGCTTATTGGACCTTAACGGGCCCAATAAGGTCCAATAAGCTAAAATAAGCTCATCCGAGCTTATTTATAAGCTGCCATAACTTATATGGCTTATTGGAGCTTAATAAAACTTATTGCCACTTGTTAGAACTTAAACAGGCTTAAAATGTGATTTTTACGAGTTTAGGGACTAAAAGTGTCAAAGTGCAAACTAGAGGGTGTAAACTATAAATATTGATGTTTATGAGTCCAAGGACTATTTTTGACATATTTCAAACATAAGGTGCTGTTTTGGAATAACTTATATTAAAAGTATAACTTTTGTAAAGTTAAAGGACTAAAAGTGACAACTTGGAAAGTTAGAGGTTAAAAAGTGTAATTTAACCAAACTTAAATAAAAGGACTAAAGTTGTCAAACTTAGAAACTTAAAAGTATGTTATAAAACTTAAATGATTTTATAAATACTTGAAGAATCAGACTGGACTTAATGAAATAAAAGTATTATTGTATTTAAAGTCAAGGTTTATCAGTGTATAAACTATCAGGTTAATAAATGTATATTTATTAACGATATCTATCCTTAGTCGTATACCTTCCCAAGAGCCAACAAGTAAAGACAAATACAATAAACATGTGCACCACCACACAAGTGATAACAGTATATATATAAACTAGCAATTTATTGTAGTTTATGCATTAAGTCGTTAGCCTAAACTTGTAGACTATGACTGGCCGTATTTACTTAGGTATTTGACGGTGTGATTCATTTGCCATACTTGGATATATTTATCATTTTTAGAGGACTACTTACTAAGGTGAGTTCATAGCCCCATGTTTTACAATTATTTAAATGGTTTACATCTTTAGGGTGAGAACATGCTTTGTTTTACAAATTAGACGCAAGTGTACATTTTATACAATGATTACGTGTTTGCCTGAGTAGCGATAACCCACTGAGCCCATTATCATGAACTGTCAATTACTAGATTGTAAGCGCGAGTGTTATAAATAGATCTATTTGGGATTGACATCCCCGTTTGGGTGAGTAGCGCTCACTATGCCGGGATGCCGGACAACAAACGTATACCATGTCGGATTTAAGATGTTGCGGGTTAGAACATCATTCACGGGCATTTATTGGCAATTTATTGCGTTCATACATGTCGAGCTTCAGTGTCATGAGCTTAGGAAAACATAATTATTTTTCTATGATGTTTGCATCTGTTGCTTAATCATACCCTTGGAAATCTTGCGGTCCTTCAATTGATTTACATAAACCTATGAATTCACCAACTTTATGTTGACATTTTAAGCATGTTTTCTCACGTTAATAAGGCACGAGGTGCCCAGATACGTTGGGGGTCACTCTTTGGAAAGAGTCAGTACTAAAGATTTGGGCGTATTACATTTTGGGATCATTTGTTATAAACCGAAATCTTTACTTATGTTGTCGAACAGTTTGAAGCCATGAGCTCATGTAATGAACAAGTATTTTGTTAAATCAAATGTATCTTTTTAAAACAACACGTTTAGTGGTCGTTCTCATATCTTGTGCTATTGATCTATGAAGTAATGCCCTCGGATATTCAACATTCCGTTGCCACCCAGATTTCGAGGGTGTTACAGATTGGTATCTTGAGCCAAGGTTATAGAGAACTAGGTCAAAAGTTTTTGTCTGGACTATAACCATTTTCAAACACTGCATTCACAAATGGGGATTGCACGGGACACACATACATTACTTATTTGCAATCTAGCATATGTGCTTACATGACATACAGTGTTTTGGCATTAGTAGTTTACTAAGTGTTTGCATGATTGATATACGAGTATATAAATTATATTACGTATATTACTATAAGAGTCTTAAAATTAATACTTATATAAGTTATTTTTGTTTTTACAGCAGTCACGTCTTCTGCATCATCTGCGGTTACCTATACTTCCGTCTACACCGACCCAGGGAGGGTATTTTGGGGAGCCGATGAGGAGATATCTAATGGAGGTTCTCCATGAGTCATCGTATTAGGATACGATGGACTCCCTATATAGCCGGTAGCCCCACCATCACCAGATTACATACCAGGCAAGGATGAGCGTGAGCCTATGTTCATACAACCACATGATCCTGACTACGTACCAGAGCCTATATACCCTGAGTATATACCATTGGAGGATGAGCATGAGTTTCCAGTTGAGGAGCAGCCATTACCTCCTGTTGTTTCACCTACTGCTGAGTCACCAGGATATGTTGTTGAGTCAGATCTAGAAGAGGATCTAGAGGAGTATGAGGATGATGAGACAAAGGGTGGTTCGGTTGACTATCTCATGGATGGGGAAGAGGATGGAGATGATGATGACGGCGATTCATCCGGGGATGACACCGACAATGAGGATGAAGAGGATGAAGATGAGGAGGACGATGAGGAGGAGGAACACTTAGCTCCGATCGACTCCATTGTTGTAGTACCTACTGTTGAGCTGGTTTCCTCACCTAGGGGAACAGAGTCTGTTATATCACCACCCTCTACTGACATTACTACCATAGAGCTAGGATTACTATCCGGCTTTAGGATTCCATATCCCTTCCACTAGAGGCAGAGTTTGAAAGACTTCTAGCCGTGCCTACTCCACCACCATCACCACCACCTATCTCACTATCACCACCCTCTGCAGGGGAGCGCCTTGCTAGGTGCACAACCTCATCTGCACATTCATCACCACCACCTGTGCCATCACCATTACTACCATCATCTAGGTGTCCAACCCAAATCCAGACACTCAAGATAGCCTGCACTCAGGCCCTTGTTGATGCGGTTACTGCCGCACTACCATCACCTCCAATACCACCACTACCACCATCTCTATACATACCACCACCTGTTGACCGTAGGGATGATATTCCTGAGTTCGAGCAGCCACCTCGCAAGAGGTCATGCTTGTTTGCTCTAGGCTCCTGGTACGAGATCAAAGAGAGTTCTACTGCTAGACCTATAGGAGGTTGAGGGGTAGATTATGGGTTTGTCAGCATAGTAGATGCTGAAGCGAGACGACAGGGGATTAGAGAGGTTGGGTATGGTATTAGGGATACTTGGGTAGATCTGGCAGAGGCAGTTCCTGAGGTAGCACCTACAACCTTAGGCGAGGTCAATACTAGGGTTACAGAGCTTGCTGAGCTTCATAAGCATGATACACAGGACTTATATGCTCTACTAGAGGATGCTCGGGATAGTAGGACTCGCATATCACAGCGGGTCAATATGGACTCAAAGCGGGTCGACTTACTTATGGGGGATAGGATGACTCTCCAGGAGATAGTATGGATTATGGAAGAGGAGGCCTATACTTCTCGAGAGGCTTGGGCTCACTCAATAGGATTGAGTCAGGCGGTCCATCATGAGCTTCAGACCCACCGTGATCATGTGCATGCACATGAGTCTCAGCTCCATGCACATCAGACATAGCTACAATTGCAGGGTACTCTTATTCAGACACAACACCAGGTACATGAGACTCGCTCCCAAATGCAATAGGCTAAGATGGCAGAGCTTTGAGAGACTGATCGTAGGCGTCAGGCACAGATAGTAGAGATTCTCTGAGTGATGAGAGACATGAGACGAGAGATGGGTGACATGCAGGCCGAGTTGTTAGCACTGCAAGGGCAGCAGAGAGCTAGACAGCCAGGACCAGAAGCTAGGGTTCCAGATCACCAGGATGCTTCTAGGGATGCTGATAGTTACATTTAGTGGTCTATGTCATTTTATTTTGATAGGATGTTGTTTAGGCATGTTAAGTATTAGGGGTTTTCCCCGCTAGCATAGCCTTAGATCTTTTGTATTGTATTTTGTGTACCAAAAACTATTTCATGTAAAATTTTCCAAGTTATGAATGAAATAGATGTGTTATGTTGTACTATATACCTCTCTTGTGTTGTTATCTCATCTGTAATTTATTATATATCTTGTCATAATTTTGACCTCACGTTTTGTCTCTTGTGATTTAGACAAATCATGGCACCTGTGACAAGACGAGGACCGAATACCTCTCCTAACAATCCCAACCCAAACAACATGACTCCAGAATCCGTTCAAGCTATGCTTAATCAAGCTCTTCTGCGAAACTCTACTAATGGAGACGGAAGCCACAGTTTACATGGGGATAACTAAAGGAACGTGCAAACTGCGTGCCCTTGTTTCTACACTGACTTCATGAAGTATCAACCTTTAAACTTTAAAGGAAATGAAGGCGTTGTCGGTTTAACCCGGTGGATCGAGAAGATGGAATCAGTTTTCAATATCAGTGGTTGTGCTATTGAAAACCAAGTTAAGTTTGCCACCTGTACTCTGTTAGGGGCTGCTTTAACTTGGTGGAATGGTTAGATAAGATCCTTAGGTCCTGATGCATATTCAATGACTTGGGAAGTGCTCAACAAGAAAATAACAGACAGGTATTGTCTGCAAGGTGAAATCAAGAAACTAGAAATCGAGTTGTGGAACCTAAAGGTCAAAGGGAACGATGTTCCAACATACATTGAACGTTTCCAAGAGCTAACCCTAATATGTACCAAGTTTGTTGCTAATGAAACTGAGAAGGTTGAAAAGTACATCAGTGGACTTCCTGATAACATTTATGAAAATGTCAAGTCTGCCAGACCCAAGATGTTGGATGAGACTATTGAGTTGGCTAACGACTTGATGTATCAGAAACTCCGTACCTACGCGGAAAGGCAGACTGACAACAAAAGGAAGGCTGGCGATTCATCCAGAAACAACCATGGCCATCAACAACAACCCTTCAAGAGGCAGAATGTCACCAAGGTCTACAATTTGGGGACATGTGAAAAGAAGCTGTACGGGGGATCTTTGCCCAAGTGCCTCAAGTGCCATTTTCATCACAATGGCCCGTGTACTTAGAAATGCCACAAATGTAACAAGGTAGGGCACTTTGCCCGTGACTGCAGAGGTTCTGGCGACGCAAATGTTGCTAATGCTCAGAAGGACAATAGGGCAGTTCCCAAGGGGAATAGTTGTTTTGAATGTGGAGCTTCAGGACATCTTAAGAGAGATTGTCCCAAGTTGAAGAATAAGGATGGGGGAAATGGGAGTACACAAGGCTGGGTGTATGCAGTTGGGAATGCGGAAAAGAAAGGAAATACATCGAGGGACCCGAACTCTAATGTCGTCACAGGTACGTTCCTCTTAAACAACCGCTATGCATCTATCTTATTTGACACTGGTGCCGATATAAGCTTTATATCTACTGCATTTAGTTCCTTGATTAACATCGCCCCAATTCTATTAGAAAATAGTTATGACGTCAAATTAGCTGACGGGAAATTAGTCGGGATAGACACTATTATACGGGGTTGCACTTTAAATTTCTTAAACCATCCGTTCAACATAGATCTAATGCCCGTAGAACTGGGTAGTTTCGACGTTATTATCGGCATGGATTAGTAAAGATGGTGTCATGCCTTGATCGTGTATGATGAGAAACTTGTTAGAATCCCCTATGGGAATGAAACCTTGATTTTTCGTGGTAACGAAAGTAACGACGGGAGATAATCTCGGTTGACCATTATCTTATGTTCAAAGGCTCAAGAGTACATGGTGAAAAGATGTCAGATCTTTTTGGCACAGATATCTGCCAAGAAGGAGGAGGACAAGTTGGAAGGAAAGCAACTTAAAGACGTACCAATCATTTGAGATTTTTTAAAAGTATTTCCTGAGGACTTGCCGGGTCTTCCTCCAGCTTGACTAGTGGAATTCTAGATCGACTTGATTCCAGGAGCCGCGCCCGTAGCTCGATCACCGTATCGATTGGTACCGTTCGAAATGAAGGAATTGTCGGAACAACTAGAAGAGCTTTCCGACAAAGGCTTCATAAGACCTAGTTCCTCACCTTAGGGAGCCCCGGTATTGTTTGTTAAAAAGAAAGATGGGTCATTCAGAATGTGCATTGACTACCGGGAGTTACATAAGCTAACAGTAAAGAATCGTTATCCACTCTCGAGGATCGACGATTTATTCGATCAACTCCAAGGATCCAACATTTATTCAAAGATATATTTGAGATCGGTGTAACATTCCATATTTTCAAGTCATTTACGACGTCATATATTTCACTAATTATTTTTTTCTCGTACGCGTTTACTTTTAATTTTAATAGTTAAGTTAAATCGCGTAAGCTATAAAATCAACAATTAACATAATCGGACACCAAACGAATTAAAGTTTTCGTCAAGCAAGCAATATGTTATATAAAAAAAAATTAATAATCAACTCTTTATATTTTATTTTTATTGGTTACGGAAATTGGTTACGTTTCGCAATTTAATACGTTTAGACATACCTGGAAGCACCAAAATTTGTTTTACGCTTCAACAAATACCCACTTTTATACCCAATACTTAAAATCTATTAAACTTTACCC
>BQNB010092738.1:0-23251 GCA_026074375.1 Tanacetum coccineum
ATACTCTTAGGGACTAAATTTGCCAACCACCAAAACTCATCCCCTGCCCCAAATTAAACCAAAACAGACATAAACCCTAACCCCTAAATTTTCCCGCCAAACCCACAAAACCCTGTACATCTCTTTCCCTACCCACGTGCACTGTAGCAACAGTCCAAAACCTTAACCCCACACCTCACCCCACCTCAAAGCCACCTTGGCAATCCCCCCTTCACCCATTGGCTATGAAAAAAGAACGGTTGAGATCACACGACTTGGGCACAAAGGCAAACCAAGGGCCAAGATTGATTTGGTTTTCTCCTCACAAGAAAAGCACAACAAACACAAGAAGTGTGAAGACTTAACAGCATATAAAAAGATGGAAGACAATGAACAGTTTTTTAGTTAGTTAGTTTTTTTTAGTTGTAATTTTACTTTTAAATGTCTTAAATTATGTTTTAAATTCTGTGTTTAAGCTTTTGTAACCCTCACTGTTTTAATGTAAATTTAAATTTTGTGCTAAATTGTCCATTTTCTTACCTAACTGCTTAAATTTGTTCTAGCTTGTTTCACTGCTTAACTTTGTGTCTTGTTGCTTATTTATGCTTACTCTTGCTTGATCATCATTTGTTGCCAAAAACTTTAGCTTATATCAGTTTAAGACAGCTTTAATTTTTTTTTACCAAGTTTAAGGAGTGTTTGGGTCAAGGATGAATACGGGTAAAATTGGGTGTAAAAGTCTTTTGGGTCACTTGGGCACTTTTGGCAACCCTTTTTGAGTTAGTTTTAATCTATCTTTCCAAGCTTTTTAGTCTTTAAAACTGTTTTTGAGTTTATTTTATAAGTGTCCAAAACTTTGGTTTCCAAACTGTGGTCATAGAGCTTATTTGATAAAGCTGTTAAAACCAGCTTAGGAGTATTGTTTTTTGTATCTTTTTAGAGTCAAAATCAAATAGGTTAAGTATCTTTGGTTTTCTTTTTGTCCAATTCTGTCAACTTAGGTTTAGTTTTTTTTATAAGTCAAAAACTGTCTTTTTGTTCTTCAAATGTCAGTAGGTGAAAGTTGTTTTTAGCTCTTGGTCTTTTGTGCACAAGCTATTTTCAAGCTTGTCTCCATCTGTTTTTACTAGATTTTTAATTTTGAGCTTATTTAGTAGCTTATTTTATAGGCTGCACTTTGTCCCTTTTCCTTAAGCAAACCACATCAGCATATGCTGATTGTAGACAACCCACTTCACACCCTTTTTCTTAGCTTGTTTTTGCTGCAAATCACCATCTTTTTGCTGATTTTAGATTTTAAGCCTTTATAAGTTTTAAGCCCTAGGAATCCCTGTAGCTGGCTTAATTTTAAGCCAAAAGTAGGTTTCTTAACTGCCTTGTAAGCTAGGAATAGGAATGAGCTTATTTTGACTTTCCAGCTTATTTAGTTAAGAAGCTGTTGACCTTAGTGTTTATTTGTCATGCCCTTAAGTCCTTCTTTATCTTATCTGTCCTTTTGATAGCTTAATTAGTTTTTAAAAAAAAGAAAAAACCCTTGGCCATTTTTACAATTTAAGCACGCTGCCATCTTTAGAGCCCTTTTGCAGCTTATTTATAAGCATTCACAAAAAGTTGTAGTTATATAAAATGACCACCTTCATGTGCTTAACAAGTTTGTATAAAAAGTTTTTCTAAAAAAAAAGGGATAAGGGGAAACCCGGGTGAGCAAGACTCGAACCCGGGTCTCAACCCTCATCAACCTTTTTCATACACACTCCTACCGCTGTGCCCTTGGGACTTCTTCGTTAGAAGCCCAAGTGGTTATTAACTTAACCACATTTTGCCAATAAGCCTTTCAGCCCTTGTGGGCTTATTCCTGGCTTATTTATAAGCTGTGGGTTCAAGTTGGTATTTTTCCTAGGGTAGTCGTAGCTTAATCTATTTTTCTGTATTTTTTCGTAATTTTTACTGTTCATTTACTAATTTTTATAATTTAGTTTCTTTTAAACTGTTTTTAATTCATAAAAAATAAATAAAAAGTCAAAAAAATATTTTTCTTTTTTACAAAATTTTCTTTTATCATCTTTTACTTGGGAAAAAATATAAAAACGTTTGTTGGGTCATTTTTGCAAAATCGTACTTTTTAAAGAACGGGATTTAGCCCCGTTTTTGTTTTTTCATTCTAGAGCTCGTTTTAACTCCGTTTTCGGTCTAGTCTTTTTCATTCTTCATTATTAGTCATCTAGAGTAGATTAGGAGTAAAAATTTCTTTGTAGGGTTAAATTTTAAGATTTTAGGTTTTTGACCCCTTTGTCGGGATTCCTGCTCTCGTTTTTTAGTTTAATTTCATAATTTTTAGGTTTTTCTCAATCGTTTTTGCTTATTATTAATTAATTTAGCTTTCTAAACTCCCAAATCATTAATCTCATTCAAACTCCAATTTTCCGACTGTATCGATTCTCAAGCACAGCCTCGTTGGGGATTAACGACCCGGGGATATTCTATACTACGGGGAATTATCTAATTTACTTCTCACGGGTTTATTGTACTTTTTAGATTGTATACGTTGATTTTTTATTATATATTTTGATTTATTATATTATATATAAAAAGAGTTTAGGTTTAATAGTAATCCAATCAAACATCAAGATAATGAAGATGAGTGATGTGTTGGTAGCAATATACAAAGGAGCCCAAGAATTAATCAAGGAGCAGGATGCTTAAATGTCAACAGCACTAACAAACTATTAAAGTACTGTTAGATCCAATGTTAATGTTGCAATGACATAGAAAATATTGTTGAATTGATAAAAATATTAGTCTATGGTGTATTATGATCCAAAATATTGTCTAATTTGCGAAGAGATTGTCTATTCTTGCCATGATAATGAGAAGTTGAGTGCAGAGGCCTTGACTATGAACAAATTTTATGCTACAATCTTGGACACTGTCATGTCCTATTCCACGTAACTATAAGAGCTTCATAAAGCTCATCCACTTGAAATAAATCATTGGGAGATATATAGTCTGCCACCTCAAACTAGAAGGATGACATAAAATGTGACTGAACACGGTAGGTTTAGTTAGTGCCAACTAGAGAATTTTCAAAAATAAAAGATTTTCATACATTGTCTGTTTGCTTATTTTCCTATATCAAGGTAGAACCCAAAAAAGTGATTTTAAGCTTTGATCAAATTACAAGCTATGATAGAAGCAATGGTAGGATGAGCTTCTACAAGTTTAAATTACAGAAGGGTTTGGAGACTTAGGTTTGATTTACTTATATGGCCAAGAGGGCCATTAGTACTATAATTGGGTGTACAGAAGAAACAAGAAAGATATAGAGGTTATGTGGTTAGAAACAATGGCAAGATGTGGGGCTGGCACAAGGTTACAACCTAAGAAGAAGGAATTTGGATTATGATGAGGTTTCTATTGCCTCCTTATTTGATAGGATAGAAGCCAATAAGGTTATTTTTAGCCTGATGCATATTTTATTGGGGTTTATTCTGTGTAACCAGATGGAATGTTGAAGGAGTGCTCTTTTCCTATATTTTATGGTGGTTACTATTGATGAGGAGGTGTATGTGTGCAATACCACCTAGGTTTTGAAGATTGTACAGTTTCTAACAAAGTTTATAAGGTAGAAGATAAACAAAGTTTATAAGGTAGAAAAAACTTTATATGGTTTACATCAAGCTCTTAAAGCCTGGTATGAGACCTTGTCTACCTACTTATTGGAAAATGGATTTAGAAGAGGCACTATAAATAAGACTTTGTTCATCAAGAAGGACAAAGGTGATATCTTATTAGTACAGGTGTATGTTGACGACATCATCTTTGGGTCTACAAAAAAGTCTTTATGTGTTAAGTTTGAGTAGATGATGCACAAGATATTCCAGATGAGTTCTATGGGCGAGCTCACTTTCTTCTTAGGATTACAAGTGAAGCAGAAAGATGATGGAATCTTCATCAGCCAAGACAAGTATGTGGCTGATATATTAAAGAAGTTTGATTTTGCCACTATGAAGACAGCAAGCACTCTAATTAAGACTAACAAGGCATTGCTCAAGGATGAGAAGCTGAGGATGTGGATGTTCATTTATACAGATCAATGATTAGATCATTGATGTACTTGACAACTTCTAGGCCTGACATAATGTTTGTTGTTTGTGCTTGTGCAAGGTTCCTAGTTACTCCTAAAGTTTTACATCTTCATGCTATGAAGAGGATCTTTAGATAATTGAAGGGTCAACCTAAATTGGGCCTTTGGTATCCTAGAGATTCACCATTTGACTTGGAAGCTTTTTTAGATAGTGATTATGTTGGAGCTAGCCTTGACAGGAAATCTACAATAGGAGGTTGTCAATTTCTTGGCAAAAGGTTTATTTCATGGCAATGTAAAAAGAAAACTATTATTGCCAACTCAACAACTAAAGAAGAATATATTGCTGCTGCTAATTGTTGTGGACAGGTGTTATGGGTTCAAAATCAAATGCTTGATTATGGGATCAACATTATGAACACTAAGATTTACATTGATAATGAAAGTACAATATGTATTGTAAAAAATCCAGTGTTTCACTCTAAAACCAAGAACATAGAGATTAGGCATCATTTCATTAGAGATTCTTATGAGAAGAAGTTGATTTAAGTGATCAAGATTCACAAAGACCACAATGTTGCAGATTTTCTCACAAAGGCTTTTGATGTTAGCATGTTTAACTTTCTGATTGCTAGCATTGGATTACTTAATCTCTGAAGTATTATTTGAGGGGAGGTTAAATACGATTGGATGAAAGGGAATGTATCATTAAGCAGAAGTGGGACTGTCATTAAGGAGTGGGAAGACAAAATGGAAAGGGATGGCACTACTGCCTCTAGCTTAGAAGCAGAGCAGGACAGTGGTAACGTAAATAGGACCCAATCCATGGCAACACTTAATGAGTCTTTTCCTCAGGGAACTTATTCATGTAGTGGTCCCTGGTGCCAAGATACCATATTGGGGGGTGTAGAAGCTCAAATTAGGTTTGAGGCTGCATCTAAACAGTCCAATGATCCACCTCTCTCAAGAGTTAACACACTTGGAAGTGGGGAGGATAGCATGAAACTAAAGGAATTGATGGAATTTTATACCAAATTGTCTGAAAGGACTCTTGATTTGTGATATAAAAACACACCAAAGGAATTGAGTGAATTGGTGAGAAAAAGAAATGAGAGATATAGTGAGTTGAAAAATAGAAAGAGAGTTGTGCGATATAAAAACAGATAGAGTGAATTGGTGAGAAAAAGAAATGAGAGATATAGTGAGCTAAAAAACAGAAAGAGAGCTTGTGAGAATCAAAATTGATGATGGAAATGCTTTTTGGAAAGAAATTGGGGTTAATACTGGTGTCATAAAGTTAATGCTGCTCAGCTTAAAACTTAATGCTGCTAAGCTTAAGTTAATGTTGTTAGGCTTAATTTACTACTGCCCGTATTAGTTTATGCTGCTAGGCATATACTTACTGCTATTAGGCATAAGTTAATGCTGCCAGACATAACTTGCTACTGCTGGGTTAGTTAATATTGTTAGGCTTTACTTAATGCTGCCAGTTTAAGTTAATGCTGTTGAGGGTTATTTCATAAATACTTCGATTAAGGGTTTCAATCACTCATTCGATCGATTTTACACCTTGATATACTCTCTAATCATAAACCCTAACTCAATTTTGTCATTCATCATCAAAACCGAAAACAATGTCGAACCCTAAGTTTGCTGAAACCCATAATTTGGTTGCATTTTTGGAGAAAACAGAAGGTAAGAATGATGGAGTTTGAGGAGATTAACCCTTATACGACTGTTATTGAACAGTTCTAGGCAATCTGCCAAGGCTAAGACGTTAATGCGGAAATGACAAATACAAGCCCTACGTAGACAAGATGAAGGTAAACTCACTGATTGCTTGTATAAGGAGTGATCTTAAGCTAGATGATGCTGAAGGAATAGATTGTCTACCCATTGCTACAATTTTTGCAGAACTAGAAAGAATGGGGTATGAAAATCTTACTTAAAAGCTTACTTTCTATAAAGCTTATTTTTCATCCCAATGGAAATTTCTTATGCAATGCCTTAGTGCTAAGACTACAGCCTGGAATGAATTTAGTAGCACTATGACATCTGCTATCATATGTCTTGCCATAAACCAAAAATTCAACTTTTCCAAGTACATTTTTGACAATATGGTGAAGCCTTGAGGGGGGGGTTAATTTCTTCATATACCTAAGTTTGTGCAAGTTCTTTCCTAGGGAAAATAAGTTGACGGGGGAATGACCAAACATAAAGAGGTTTATGTTACACATTCCACTCCAGAAGGTCGTTTGCTATATGACGAGAACAGGAAAGGGTTTTTTTTTTTTTGGAGAGTCACACCTCTATTCCCAACAATGATGATTCAAACTTCAAAAGATATGGGTGAAGATTATGCTGCTCCTTTTGATTCCCATTCCACACCCATTATTTCTCAACCATCATCATCTAAACCTCAAAAGAAGAAGTTAAGGAGAAAACAGAGGAAAGACGGTGGTCCTATAGAGCCTGTTACTGATGAGGCTCATGTATCTACCCCTTCCTATGATCCACCTCAAAGTGGTGAGGATAGTATGCAACTTTCTGAGTTGATGAATTTATGTACCAGCCTACAAGAGAAAGTCCTTGATTTGGAGAAAGCCAAGACTGCTCAAGCAAAGGAGATTGCTAGCTTAAAGTTGAGAGTCAAGAAATTGGAAAAGAGAAGGAAGTTAAGAACTCCAGGGCTCAAGAGATTAAGAAAGATTGGTTCAACTAGTAGGGTAGAATCCTCTAATGATGTCCCTTTGGGTGATCAAAAGGATGCATCCAAATAGAGGAGGAAAATTGAGGATCTTGATGTTGATGCAGAAGTGACTTTGGTGGATGAGACTCAAGAGATAAATGATGACAACCTGATGTTTGATACAGGTATGTTGGAAGAATAGGAAAAAGAAGTTGCTAAAAAGGAAGTTAGTGTTGCTGATCTAGTTACTACTGCTGGTGAAGTAGTTACTACTGTTAATGTTGAAGCTATTACTGCCAATGTTCCAACAACAACTATTGATGAGTTGACTTTGGCTCAGAGTCTAATAGAAATCAAAGCAGCTAAACCCAAAGCTGTTACATCTGCTGCTACAACAACTACAACTACAAGACCTAAGGCTAGAAGGGTTGTAGTTCAAGAGCCAAGTAAATTCAAAACAACATCATCACCTTTACAAGCATTACAAATTCCACAGGCTAAAGACAAAGGCAAGGCAATAATGGTTAAGCCTGAAAGGCCTTTGAAGAAGAAAGATCAAGTTGCTCTTAATGAAGAAATGGCTAGAAATCTTAAAGCTCAGATGCAAACTGAACTTATAGAAGAAGAGAGGCTTGCAAGGAAAAAGGAAGAAGAATCCAATATAGCTTTGATTGAATCATGGGATAACACACTAGCTATGATGGAGGTATACTTTGAATTAGCTTAGAGGCTACAAGCAGAAGAACAGGGAGAGATAACCATTGAGGAAAGATCAAGATTATTTTTAGAGCTCATAAACAGAAGAAAGAAGCACTTTGCAAAGCTTAGAGCTGGAGAGATAAGAAGAAAGCCACCTACCAAAGCTCAAAAGAGAAATCAAGTGTCCACCTATTTGAAAAATATGGCAGGATACAAACATAGTCAGTTAAAGAGCAAAAGCTATGATGAATCTAGAAGTTGTTTGATAAGGAGATGAAAAGAGTAAATACTTTTGTGGACATGAATTCAGAAGTAGTGAAAGGTAGTGAGAAAAGAACAGAGGAAAGCTCTAAAAGAGCAGGGGATAAACTTGAGTCTGATAAGTCAAAAAAGCAGAAGATAGATGAGCATGTAGAAGCTGAAAAAGATGATGATCCAGAGGAGGAAGAAATGAAAAAGCATATGGAGATAGTTCAAGAAGAAGAGGAAATAGCAATTGATGCTATACCTCTAGCCACAAAACCTCCAATGATTGTTGAATATAAGATTGTTAAAGAAGGAGAAAAGGGATTCTATCACTTGATAAGAGCTGATGGAAGTTCAAAAAGATATTCATCAATGATTAGGAAGCTTCAAGGTATTGACAGAGAAGACTTAGAAACTCTCTGGAAGTTGGTCAAAGAAAAGCATAGAATAAACAGGCCAGTTGATGAATATAAAAGAGTGTTATGGGTGATTGAAAGTAATGTTTAAACCTGACATAAAAAGTGAAGTATGAAGAAATTTACAAGGATACAAAGTGAATGTTTAGAAGCTGTTTGATAACTGTGGAGTGCACTTTGTGAGGTTTAAAAATCTACATATCTTTATGTTAGTTGAGAAAAGATATCCCTTTACACCAATAACAATCACAAACATGCTAAACAAAAAGCTTCATGCTGGCCGTTGGAATGAGATGTGTTATCAACTACTCAAGCTCATGACAAAGCAGGAAAAGGGTTAATGAAGTGTTTGAATGCATCCTCCTAGTGATGGTGAAGACTTTTAATGAAACTTGAAGATTCAGATGATGAATATCAAGTTTAAGGGAGGATTGTTGGGTTTAAAAGACTTTAAGATATTCTTAGAGTTACTACTGCTCAGGTATATATTAGTGATGTCAAGCATAACTTAGTGCTGTTGGTAATACTAATGAAAATTATGCTAAGTAGTTAGTACTGGTAGTATAAAAGTTACTACTACTAGTTACTACTGTTAGTATAATTAGTATTGTTAGTATAAAGTTACTGTTGCTAGTAGAAGTTAAGACAGCTCAGAGATGAAGACTAAAAATATACTAAGTAGTTACTGCTGCTAGTACTAAAGTTAGTACTGCTAGTGTATGTTAGTACTGCTAGAGTAAACTTCTAAGTAGTTAATGTTGCTTGTGCTCAGTTACAACTGCTGAGTGATTACAACTGCTGGAAGGTTTATGCTGACAGAGATGAGATCAAAAGCTTATCAGAGAAGAGTTAAAGATTGATTGGAGAACAAGAATACTTACGAAGATAAGTATTAGTTATTTGTAAAGAAGATATGTATAACTTATTTGTTTAAGAGATTATGTTTGTTTATAGAAAAGATCATGATAAGTTAGGAAAGTATTGTAAGCCTTGTAGGACTCCTTGGTGTATAAAAGGAGGTCCTAGGGCATAATGTTAGATGTACATCTTTGATATTCGTAGCTTTAAGGTTTTGTAAACCCTAACACTATTAAGAGTGTTCATTTTATATTAAGGCTGAAAGTTTGGTAATCTGTCTTGTTATTGATTTTGTTACTGTTTTATTAGAATTCTTCTTAGTATCATTGACTAGATTCCGCATAGTCTTTGATATATTCAATCAAGGTTTCTACCATAGTTGTCTTGGATTTATTCAATACAACTAAGCTTCTTACAAGCTAAGCAAGATCTATTCAAGTGGGATCAACACTCTTCAAGAAGAAGACTGACATGGATGGAAATGTATACACCTATAAAGATTGTATTTTAACGAAGGGTTATACTCAAACCTATGGGATTGACTATGAATAAACCTTCTCTCCTATTGCAGACATTAGAGCTATTAGGATTCTCAAAGCAATAGTCGCGTACTATGACTATGAGATTTAGAAAATAGATGTCAAAACTGCCTTCATCAATGGACATCTAACTGAAGAAGTCTATATGGTGCAACCTGAGGGTTTTGTCAATCCAAAATATCCAAACCGTGTATGCAAGCTTCAAAGGTCTATTTATAGACTAAAGCAAGCACCAAGGCAATGGAATAAAAGGTTTGATAAGGAGATCAAGAAGTTTGGTTTCACTCAAAACTGTGATGAACCATTTGTATATGTAAAAACTAGTGGGAGTATGGTTACTTTCCTAATCATATATGTCGATGACATATTGATCATGGGAAATCACATTCCAATGTTACAATATGTAAAATCCTATCTTAGAAAGTGTTTTGCTTTGAAAGATTTAGGAGAAACAACGTACATCCTTGGAATCAAGATCTACAAAGATAGATCTAAGTAGTTAATTGTTTTATGTCAAAGTGCTTACATTGATAAAAACTTGAAAAGATTTAATATGGAGAATTCCAAATGTGTAAGTATCCCGATGTAAGAAAAGCCAATTTTGAGCAAGGTTCAAGGTGCTTCCACACCTACTGAGGTGAAGCGCATGCAGAGAGTTCCTTATGCCTCGGTTATGAGATCTATCATGTATGATGTCAGATGCACTAGACCTGATGTTGCGTTTGCAAAAAACTTAACAAGCTGATTTCTACATAATCCAGGAGAATTACACTAGACTGTTGTTAAAAACATTCTAAAGTATCTCAGGAATACTAAACACATGTTTATTGTTTACGGTGGTGATATGATAAGGGAGCTCAGAGTTACTTCCTACACTAATGCTTGATATCAGATAGATGCTGACGACTCGAAGTCTCAGACTAGATATGTCTTCGTTTTAAATGGAGGCGATGTTGACTGGAAAACAGCCAAGCAAAGCACTATAACAACATCATCTACTGAAGCTGAATATATGGATGCTTCATAAGCTTAAAAGGAAGCTGTTTGGATAAGAAAGTTTATTTCTAGGCTTGGTGTTGTTCCCACAAATGAAGAACTAATTCTAATGTATTGTGACATTAACGGGGCTATGATCATGGCTAATGAACCTGGAATCACAAGATGAGTCAAACATTATCGAACCAAAGTTCACTATCTTCGAGAAGTAATTGAATTGGGCGACATAAGGTTGGTCAAAGTTCACACAGATGACAACATAGTTGATCCTTTTACTAAGGCATTCCCTTTTATTAAGCATTCTAGTCATACTAAGAGTATAGGACTTCTTCCAGCTAATAGTCTCATGTAAATATGTGTTTTAGTATTTAGATATTGGGATATTGTAGACAGTTTTTTATTTTTCATGATAAATTAGTATACGTGGTATGATTGTTTTCACTCATATAATAATTGTGTCCTATATTTGCATGTTTAATCCTTGAATAATTTAATTATTCTAAATATGTCCATTGCTAGTTAACAATATGAGAGTATTGTTAAATTAAGACAAATCTAAGTGTTTGGTTATATAATTTAAATATGTGGATTGTTCCCGCCAAACTCAAATGTTATTTATAAGGGAATCATATTAGACTTCCCCAACCTTCAAGTATTTACTTTATGGGTCCTTTTCATGAGTAAATCTCGTAAGTGATTGTATTAATCGTCCTTAGACTTGAGATGCCAGTAAATCTTTCATGTGTGGATATTACTTTTTAATTACAGTCAAACGCTATCCAGAATAAGGTAATTATAAAATCTATTTTCAAAAGTAATGTGAAGCGCATCTACGAAACTTGTAGTCAAGACAGGATTTGTTTCTCCACTTGTCTTGTGCAGAATGCTACTATTGGCGCCTCTCACTGAATTATAAGATGTTTGCATAGCCGTGTCCAAAGTGTAAGTCAAGATGATACTTGATTACATTTGGTAATCTTGATTAACATTTATAACGAGAAACTAAATAGTTAAAATGTATGGAATGAGTTAGGATTAATATACATGGTTTAACAAGTATTTGAAACATAAGGATGTGTAATAATATATAATAAACCATTTACTGAGATGTTTTTTTGAAACCATATAATCAGGTATTTTTTAGAGCAATGAGGTGTTGCTGGACGCTTACCATTGTTAGTATAAATTAATGAGCTACCCCAACTCACTAGTGGGAGTTATTGAAATGTGCTCGTGCGTACTAATTATTTATACAGCTAAGAAATACGTGAGCCTATCGGGGCACACATGTATACACAAAAGATACGTTTATTATGTAATTAATATATATATATATATATAAGTTGTATATTTATTAATTATAGTAATATGTTTCACGAAATATTTTAACAGTCGTTAGTTTAACCGTTAGACGCTATTAACTAACTAACACACACGTTAAATACAAGAGAGGGACTAAGATGTACGAAATCCAAACCTTCGGGACTCCACTTCCTAGGCCAACAGTTTAGATTCTTCTAGGAGGGGAGGAGAGTGTTGGATTTTAGAAAGTGGTGAGTGTTTTATTAAAACTTAGAGAACAAGTTTAGTGAGTATATAAATACCCCTTACCCTTTTATTATTCTATTTGACACACACCACAATAAACCCTAAATCAGTTTTGTTTTCCCCCTTGAATCCTATGACAGGTTTTCAAAACCTAAACCCTTTTAAGGTTTCAACTAAACTTAAAAATCCAACCGTAGTTTTGGTTTTCCCTTTTCTCTTCCATAAGCTGGTCAAACGTATACCTTTAAGGATATTCAATCGGTTCAAGACAAGCAAGAACCAGTAATGTGTTTCCTTGTTAATCGTGAAGCAAACACTAGCATCTTAATGTATTAGTGAACGAGTAGTGTGTGCAACTTATAGAGGTGATAATTTTATCACTATCAGGTTTCAAGAACAAGATTCGTCAATTGTTTTAATAACTCAATTGACATAAGGTTAGTAAATTACGTGTTAATTTATTTGTTAATCCACAACATAAAACTAGATCCAATCACTGCGTACTCGTAATACATGTTTATTAGACTAATAAATCCCAACAAATTAACCATTGCTACCGTTTCATCCTAAACTTAAAAGATATTGTTAAAAGAATAGTGATTTGTGGCCTGTTGGTGGTTGTTAATCATTTTAAATAATTTAAATCAATTATAGTTAATTTAAAATCATTTATAATGAATTTAAATCATTTTAATCATTTAAATCAATTAAAATCAATTTAGAGAAAATATAACTAATTTAAATCACTTTTAACCGGTAAATCATGTTAATAAATTTAAATCATTTTAAATCACTTTTAATCAGTTTTAATCATTTATAATTAATTTAACTTATTTTTAATCAATTCAAATCATTTCTAATCTATTTAAATCATTTATAAATTGCTTAAATCATTTTTAATTAATTTAAATCATTTTTAATCAATTTGAAGATTTTTTAATCAATTTAAAATAATTTAAAAACCTATACCGATGAATTATAAAGAATATAAGTCGTCGCTAGATGTTTGGCGCATAAATTTCCCTCCACCGGAATTAAATTTTTGACCGCCACTACTTTTATGGCCGTCACGAAACTTATAGCGACTACATGTCGTCGCTGTGTGGGAGTTAAAGTCAAAGATTTTACATGGACTTATTTTTTCGTCTAGTTGACCTTTAGCGACTACATGTAGCCACTAAAGGTCTCGGTGTAGTTGCCAGAAGTTTTGGTCAAAGACGAGGCCAAGAAAGTTGATGATTTTTTGTCGTGTAGTCGTTAAAAGTTTTGGTCAATGACGTAGTGTAATAACAGCATATCACGACGGTCAACTTTGTGTATTCACAACCAACTGGACATTTGTGGGAGGATAAAATCAACTTTGAGTGATAACCAGGACTCATTTTTGTGGTGATTGTGGGTGTTCCCATATCAAATGGATCGATGATATGATCGAAAAAGAGACATTGTCTTCATAGAAGTGGTGACATGCAAAAACCAAAGTTATCGGTATTGTTAGGCATATGTGCATTAGTTTATCGATAGATTTTTGGCACATTTATCGTTTTTGAATTGTTTAATTCTTGAAAGGAAAAAACCAACTATAACCAGACTGTCATGTACTTTTATGACCTAAAATTATCATATTTTGTGACAATGTCAATATGAAACGCGAACACTAGGGCATCTGTAGCCTTAGTGTTTAGTATCAAACTTGTTCATATCATGTCACTTCCTTTTACATATTAACGATAGATCAAACTTTAAGGTTTTCAACTACTTCTCAAACAAACAAGGCCACTGCTTGAATTTTCGAGGTCATGCTCAAAAGAGTTGTATAAGGCCTTACGATTAAGGGCTAACAACTTGAAAATGTATTCAACTTGTCATTTTTTTATTTTATGTAGTCAACCTTTTTTTGCTATTAAATGACAAAGTTTACAAATTTTGACTTTTCTATGTACTGTGTTACCTGCTGGGCAGTTAACCGGTTGCATTTCATGTTTTTTTTAAAACTTATGACAATCTGATATATCACTCTACATAGGATATCCACATCACTTATTATCTACCAAGTGTTTTTCATATTTTACTTTCATATCCACTCTTTCTTCTCTCTCACATCACTTTCACCTAAAATGCATACCCGACCAAAATCCTAGTTTAATATTCTGCCAAATTCATTGTCGTTTTCACATCTTTATTAAAATTGATTGGTGCAAAAGGTTGGTTATACTTTATACTATTTGTCCCCTTTCATTATTTTCAATAATTTAAGGTTTATACATGCATACAATTTAGGAAATAATTTAATTTTTAATAAAAAAATTATAGGATGGCACCATCCGGTTCTGAGATGCAATTAACATATCTTACGAAGAGCTTGTTGAATAGGCTGAAGAAGAAGCACAAACTACCTATGTTCATAATAAGTTTAACAGTAAGGTGAATGATGATTCTATTCAAGTTGAAAAAGTTACTGATAAAGGTAATAAAAGATTGAATGATGATGTCATTCCAGTTAAGAAAGCCATGGATAATGGTAAAACTAAGATGGTAGAAGATGACCATCCTGTTAAGAAGCATGTGCGTAGAAATACGGGGATTGTAATTGAAGAAAATGTGAACCCATCTGTTGTGGATATTGTTACAGATAGTGAAACTGATCTAGACGTTGGAATTGACTTCACTTTGTATAGTGACAGTGATAGTGAGTACTCAGATAATGTAACACCCCCAAATTGGGTCGCAGCGGAATAAGGGTCTGGGAGTGTTACTTCATAGATCAATAGCATAAGATATGAGAGAACGACCTCTAAATGAGTCGTTTAAAAATGATACATTAGATTTAAATGAAATGTTGTTACAAAAGCTCCATGTTCAAATTGTTTATCCATGAAAATGTAAAGATTCTGATACATAACAAATATCCCCAAAATGTAATACATTTAAATCTCTATTGCAATATGACTCCAAAATGATGACCCTAACGTATCCAAGTTCTTGTACTCTTATTGACCTGAGAAAAACATGCTTTAAAACGTCAACATAAAGTTGGTGAATTCACAGGTTTAAGTAATTGATTTGTCGTTGTGTGGTTGTAATTTATGTTTCAAGTTTTAAATTTATATTTTGCCGACTTTACCAAAAACAACACTTTAACGGGTAGTGTACCCGGTCAGATGGGAGTTTCGTGGTAAGTAGGGTGTCGATCACTAAGAGCGAGAAACAATCTTTCAATTTATTAAGATTTTTGTTATCTAAAGTAAGTTAATTATATTCTATGTTAAACCTATGCTAAACCTATGTTAATCCTAAATCTAATGGATAAGGGGGTTTTCAGCCTGAGAGACTGGCACGGGTTTTGTGATGACTAAAATCAACTTAAGACACTAAAACACACGTAAGTAAATTAACAGAAGATAAAAGAGCGGTCTAGCTAAATATAAAAAAATTGTATTAACCATTATTAATCCAATTAAAATGTTGGTTTGTTTATTTAGTGCAATGATTACTTATCTGGAGGCGGCATATCATTCTTAAGACTCAGGCGGGACTTCTTCCTAAGACCTAGATACGAAGAATTCTGTCACAATTAAACGTAACCGCATAAAGCATCCTTATTTGCTGATTATAATCTATCTTAGGGATTAAAGAAACGGTGATCTTGTTAAACCCTAGCTCATAGAGACTTTACCCACTTACTGCTTAAAGGTAATTCATACACTAGTAGTCAACTAACCAGGTCTTTACCAATTAATTAAGAACATACTCATTGATCCCAAGGGTCACTTGTCAGTCCAACTAAGCTTGCAATCTAAAGGCAAAGATAGATTATTATTCGTGATCCTATTTGTCTAGATGTATAAATCACTATATGGAGAGCCATCCCGGCATCTAGATTACTTGTTCCGTATCACTAGATCCAGTTGAATGATAGGTCGCATACAAAAGCACGTAAACAAGTATTAACTGATAAACATAAACAAGCATTCAACGATAAACTAAGCAATCGAGATAAACAAACCAAACATTCAGATCTTCATAATAATGGCTAGTACCCGAAGGTATTAGCCTTTAAACATCATAATCAATACAAGAGTAATAATTTAGTCAAGGTAAACTAACTGAGTTAACGAATGATACCAAAAACTGAATGATTACAAGAGTATAGGAGATTACAAGTTGTTTCCTATGGAATTAATTGCTATGATCGACCTCTTCTACTCTTCTCTTCTAAAAATCTACTTTTATGGTTGAGGTATCAAAAATATAATTTAGCACACTGAAAACTTGTTTTTAGGTTTTCTATTTATAAGGACTAGAATTTGGTCAATACAGCGTATTGACTGAGGTCAATACAGCGTGTCAGGGTTTCTTGGAATAGGGACCACGTTTGATATCTTCTAGAATATTTTATTACTATATCTTGAATACGGCGTATAGACTTCTCTGGATACGGCATATTGATCCTTGTTCCTTTGTGGTCTTTAGTGAAGTGCATGCACAGATACGTCGTATCTCCATTGATGGATACGGCGTATTGGATGTCAGAACAGTAATTTCAAATGTCTTCGTTTAAGCTCCAGAATGCGTGCCTTTTTGCTAATCTTCACCAAGCCATAATTACTGCAATTCTCAAATACAAACGATTAAGTAACAATTCTTTGCAATAATTATACTAAATGAGTTATTTACATGGGATAAATAATGCTATAAAAGTAACGTTATTTGATGTCATCAGTAATGTATAAAGTAGGACCACAAGATCTCAAGTGCGCGATAATGTAACACATACAATATCATAAAAGTAAGTATGAATGCACAAAGCTCATGACACTGAAGCTACAACATGTATGTACATGCAATTTAATGGCTAATAATGTGCCCGTGTAGATGTTCAACCCGCAACATCCAAATCCGACATGGTATACGTTTGTTAGTTCGGTAACGCCAAAACTAGTAAGCGCCACTTACCCGAACAGGGATGTCAATCCCAAATAGATCTATTTTTAACATTCACGCTTACACCGAGTAATTAACAGTTCATGATTCATGGGCATAGTGGGTTATCGCTACTTAGGCAAACTCATAATTTGTTTAAAAGTGTACTTGCGTCTAAATGTAAAACAATGCATGTTTCTCACCCCAAAAGTTATAAATCATTGTAATTATATAAAATGAGGCTATGAACTCACCTTAAATGATGGGATGAATGTAATAGTGATCAATCAATATGTGTCGGCACAACTAGTCGAATGCAACCTAATTAAATATTGGTCGTATAAGAATGTATACTTGAATAATCACACAACAATTTTAGTTATATCACCACCTAATAGTTTTTGTTTAATTTTACAAAAGTTGAAACAATATTTAAGTTACATTTAATATTTAATTTCCGAGTATATGTATCCGTATAAATATTATCTTTGTCAAATAATTAACTATTTGTTAATAATACCTGATTTAATATTTTTATTATTTATATAAGATATTATATAAATAGTTTAATCATTTTATAAAATAATATTTTGTTAATACAAATATTCGCGCAAAAACGATATTTATATTTAATGTTCTTCATGTTTTGATAATAACAAATATAATGTCATACTACGTAAAAGTTTACGTAAACAAGTTATTTAGTCGAAAGTTTACTTGACAACGACAAATCACTTAAGGTATGAATGGCATTATTAAATGTAGTTAATGATCAAAAAAATATATTATCATTTGCATAAACCTTTTCTAATCAAATGATTTAAGTTAACACATGATTAATTATAAGCTAGTTTTATTAATCATGTAAGACAAAATAAGATTAACCATAAGTGAAAAAAATCTTTCCAAATCTAGAAAATATTTCCTTATTGGTGATAAGAAATATTTTGTTCTAGAAGAATCTAATAAAATAGTTTTATTTTACAAAACAATATTTTGTATAGATTTGGGGTTAATTATAATATGACAAATCCTATCTCAGCTCCACCCACAGATCCACCTAATACACAGGACGGATCAAGCATATGGTGGATCCGTGAGTCGCATAGACCAGCTGTCTGGGACCGATTTAAATTTCAAAGGCTTGCCTATAAATAGCAACCTTAAGCTTTCATTTTAAACAACTCTTGACAAATATTTTTCACATATATCTTTTATCTTCTATAGTTTTTGATCATTATACTTGTTACATAATCCATTACAAGTGATCAACTTATTCCACTCTTTAGTGAATAATACTTACGAAGACGTCAAACTTCAAGTGTTAATAGTTTAGTTGTGTCATCGCGTTTGTGATAATCATTCATCTTATATATCTTGTGTTGTGTATTGTGTATATCATATGTGTATGATAGGTTAGTATTTAGGCCACAAAATACATAGTGTGTTAGATTGGTTCTATCTCGAAGTAGAACTCGGTATTTAGCTTAGTACCGGAAAAAGTGTAAGCGACGTGTATGATTTTCTCCGCCTAAAGGGAGCTTGTTGAGATAGTAAAGATAACTCTTAAGTTGGATACTTAGGGAGTGGAATAGGGTGAAGAGGAGCTTCATAGCCGAACCACTATAAATCATTGTGTCATCAGTTTGATCTTTCTTATCTTTACTTGTTCATATTTCGTAGATTACTTATTTACTTATTGCATCGTTGTCATATACACTTTTGTACATCTCTTGAGTTCACATAAGTCGATAATCTCATTTTATTTTAAAATGGTAAAAACTATTCAACCCCCTTTCTAGTTTCCACAATTGGTATCAGAATCCAAGGTCACCTAAGATCTTTAACGTATATTGTACATTAAAGCTTGAATCGATCTATGGATTTGGATAAATATCTAAAAGAGAAATCTATGCAAAGACCACATCTTTTTAAAAGTGATCATTTTATATATTAGAAAAATAGATTTGAAACTTATGTGAAAGCAAAAGATTTAGATCTTTGGCATATTATCTTGAATGGTGATTTTCTACCGCTTGCCAGAAACAAAGAAACCCAAATTTTAGAAATAGTTCCTTTTGAACAACAAGATGATGATCTTAAAAAGAAACTTGCTAAAAATAATGAAGCTAAAATGGTTCTTTATAATGCTTTACCTAAAAAGGAATACGAAAGAATTTTTATGTTTAAAACGGCTAAAGATATTTGGCAATCATTGTTAATCACACATCAAGCTAATAGTCAAGTAAAGGATAATAAAATTGATCTTCTTGTTCAATAATATGAACAATTTACTATCCTTGAAGAAGAATCTATTGATAGCGGTTTTGCTAGATTTAACACTATTATTACTAGTCTTAAAGCTCTTATTGAAGGTTTCTCTAGCAAGAACTATGTTAGGAAGTTTCTTAAGGCTCTACATCCTAAATGGAGAGCAAAGATCACGGCGATTGAAGAATCGAAAGATTTATCATCACTAGCTCTAGACGAGCTTATCGACAATCTAAAAGTACATGAAGTAGTCATAGAAAAAGATTCCAAAATCTATAGAGGCAAAAAGGAAAGAATTAAGTCCATTGCCTTGAAAGCTAAGAAAGAGACTAGTGATGATGAAACTTCGACATCTGAAAGTGATGACGAAGAATATGTTATGGCCGTAAGGGACTTTAAAAAGTTCTTTAGAAGAAAGGGTAAAATTGTTAGGTAACCAAGGGAAGAAAAGAAGTCATTCCGAAAAAGGTATGAGAGGAAAGGGAAGAGTGACCGAAAATGCTTTAGATGCGGTAATCCAAATCATCTCATTGGCAATTGTCCAAAACCATCTCGCAACAAAGATTAAAAGGCCTTCATTGGATGTTCTTGGAGCGATAGCAAAATTGGAGCCGAAAAAAAAACTAACGATGAAACTTGTCTCATGGTTCAATCGTCAAATGAGGTAACTCTTAACTCTTCTTACTATAGTGATAACGCATCTTCTCTTGATAGTGATACTATGCAAATAGAATACGATAGCTTATGTGAAATTAGCCTAAAAATCATTAACAAGAATAAGACTTTAAAAACTAAAAGAGATCTTTTAGAAAAGGAAGTTTTAGAATTGAATGAGAAAATTAAGAAGCTTCAAAGAAGTAAAGAAATTGATATCGCGAGCAAGTTATGTCAAGAACTCAAATTGGAAAACGCTAGACTTAAGGAAACTCAAGCTAAGTTTGTAAAATTTGATAAAAGCGCTAATTCACTAAGATAAATGTTAGATAATCAAAAGCCATCTAGTTGTAAATTAGTTCAAGGATTCGATAGTTATAAAGAGTCAACTAGCAGAACCAAACCTATAATTTCTGTTGCATCGTTCATTGAAAAAGCAACGGACGGATCCACCATAAAGGTGCACGGGTCCACCTTTCTTGGATCCGTGAGTCGCACCAATGGTGAAAATTTGACAGAACACATTTTTAGTCCACCCATGTCTTCTAGATCGGATTTTGTTATTACTTGGAAGAAACTAATACATAATAGAATTGATGAGTCAAAGAAACCGTCTTTAAAACCATCACTCAAAAGCGGTATAGGTTATTGGTATGTGTTTAATTACACATACCTTTTACCTTTAAAAAACAAGCTAAAATAACCAAAAACGGACTTAAAATGCCAAAAATATGCTTGTTTTGCTAATTGTGTTGTGCAGGAACGGATATCTAAGAAAAGGACGAAAAACGAAGCCAAAACGACAAAACCGAACACGGAATGGAAAAGCATGGTAAAGACAAAGTCAAGACAAAGCCCAAAGTCAACAGTCAAAGTCAAAGCCGACAATGAAGAATACTTAATAGGTCAAACCCGAACCCATCTGATGGGCCAGGAAAGCCCATTAGTATATCACTTGAAGACCAAATGGGCCCAAGATAAAGACAAAAGCCCATTTGCATCATTCATGAAGACTGTGAAGCCCATTTCAAAGATAAGGCCCAAATCAAAGCCCATTAACCCTTTTTATAAGCCCTAAATGAATGTGAGGGACTTGAACTGCCAATTCACAAAAGTATAAACCACAAGGACTGAATCTGCCAAAGGCAGATTCTTATAACACATAAGGACCTCTTTTGCAATCCCTATATAACACTTGAGGGGGGTGTTTTTGCCATATTCCAAAATTATAAAAACACAAGGACGAAATTTAAAAGAGAGACATACACTTTGGGGGACTAAAGTTGCCAAGTTCCTAAAGTTTAAACATGTTATAAACACTATTTATCTTCACCCCCGTTTTCCCGCCAAACACATAACACCCCAAACCTGTCCCTTTCAAGCTTCGTTGACTTCACCACATACTTCTAAACCGGTCACTAACCCTAACCCCACCTCCCACATGGATTTGCCAAGCTGGCAATCCTAAATCCCTCAAATTCGATCAATGGTTGTTATAACTTTGATTGGGCAACACTCAAAATAAAGGGCTCAGATTGGATTTGTGTTTCTACACACATAACAAACACACATGGGCATTTGTCTCTACAAAGAAGCATAAAGAGATGAGGACAAAGACCAAGAAGAAAAGCCTTAGCTCGTAGTCTATATAAAAAGCTTGTAAGCCTTTGAGGCAGAGGGGAGTTTTTTTTAGAGTTTAGTTTCAGTTTTCCTGGTTTTTTAACCTAGCTTTTATGTACTTGTACTTTTTAAAGTTCAATGAAAATTCAGTTTATATTTCAAATTGTGTTCTAAGTTTTTATCTCAACTTGTGTTTCTTTTAAAAGTCATATAAGCTCTCAATATAAGCAATTTTTAATCTGATTACAAGAAAAACTAAAAAAAAGAAAAAAAAGAGTGCTGAATTATAAGCTATTGGATGAATGAGCAGACAAGGAAGGCTCATTGGGTTTGTAGTTTAGCTTATTTATAAGCTAAGGGTAGGTTTAGAGCTATTTAGGTTTTATAACTCCTGTTTTGAGCAAGGAGTTGAGGTACATTCCTTTTTAAATTCTCTTGCAATTTTACTGTAGCAACAGCTTATTTTGCTTAATCATGCTCATTTGTGCTTATTTGTGATAATTAAATGCTTATTGTCTTTGCTGAATGCTTATTTACCCTTTGTTTATGTTTTATGCAAATCTGCCTTGTTTAGCTTATTTCTGTCTTTTGCTTATCTGCTGAATTTAGTGCTTATTTCCTTTTTCTTTTTACCTTTTAGTGCTTAACATTGCTTGTTTAATACTTGTCTTTAAAAATTTGTGCTTAATTTAGTCTTTATAAGTGTTAAAATCTGTTTTTAAAAGTCTAAAGGGGTGTTTGGTACAAGCTGAAAATGGGTCAAAATGGTATGGTCATGGGTTGGTGCCCTTTGGCCAACTTTGGCTAACTTGATTGAGCCAATTTGAGTCTGTTTTCCAAAGTTTTTAAGTCCAAAAAGTGTCTTTCAAAGTTTTCTCATTGTTCTCTCAAACCAGTTGAATTTTAAGAAGTCTCCTTGAGCTTATGTGTTTAAACTCTTAAAACTTGAGTTGAGATTTGATTTGGTGTCATATGGGTGTGTTAAGATCAACTAGCTAAGTCCCTTTTGTCTCTCTTATATTAGCTTAATTCTGTCAACATAAGTTTTGTGTTTTTCAAAAGTTAAAAAAGCTAATTTTCAAGTTTAAATCTCAGATAGCAAAACTGTTTTTAAGTCCTTGAATCTTTGTGCACAAGTTCATTTTAAGCTACTTTCAATCTGTTTCTCATTACTTTTTTGTTTTGAGCTTATTAAAGTGCTTATTTCTAAGCTCACTTTTTATCAAAAATCTTTTGTAAAACTGCCCTGGTGCTGAACCTTGAATTTCAAAACAGTTTTTCTAGCTTATTTGTTAACTTTAGCCTGAGCTTTTGGCTTTTATAAAAAGCCAATAAGCTCATTTATAAGCTCCATTAGTTTCAAACCTTAGGAGGACCTCTAGGTAGTTTAAAATTAAGCTCAAATTAGGGTCTTGACTGTTTTATTTAGTGTAGTGTAGTAATTAGCTTAATTTCTTTTCCAGCTTATTAGGTGCTTATTAGTTGTTGATTTTAGTCCTTACTTGCTTATTAGATTTGCTTGTTGCCTGTGTTTGCTTAGTTGCCATTTGTTTTTGCTTACTTGTGCTAAAAACCAAATCAAAAAGCCATATTAAGCCTTTAAGCTCATAAGCCCTCTGTCCAAACTTTGAGCCCTTTTTCCAGCTTATTTATAAGCATTCACAAAAAGTTGTAGTTATATAAAATGACCACTTTCATGTGCTTAACAAGTTTGTATAAAAAGTTTTTT
>BQNB010092739.1:0-20921 GCA_026074375.1 Tanacetum coccineum
GGACCACAAGTTCGCAGTACGCGTGTGGCACTTATAACAAATACAACTTCACATAAGAAGTATTTACTGTTGCGCTAAGCTCATGACACTGAAGCTTAATTTAAAGGAAGCATATTATATGCCAAACAAGAATTAATTGCCCTAAAGGTATCTGACCAAGATCACCTAGTGAAATCCGACATGGTATATATCCGTTTATCGGAAGCCCCGTGAGTAGTGAGCGCTACTCACCTGGATAGGGATAATTAGTCCTAATAGATCTATTTACAACATCCGCGCTTACTTAACCAGTCGATCGGTTAAGCAATTTACGGTTCATGATAGTTCGGGCATTAGTGGTCTATTCGCTACTTAGGCAACACGTAATCAGAAAAAGGTAACGTAAAGTAACTGTGTCCATAGTTTAAAAACAAGCAATGTTTCTCACCCCAAAGTAATAAAGTAAAAGTAGTAAAACGAGAGGCTATGAACTCACCTTAGCAAGATGAGCAAATGATAAATCACGCAAGTAAGAGATGATATAGAAATCTACCCGCGACCTATAATAATGACGCATCTTAGAAACACGGAAAGTATGCCAAGAATTACAAAATATGTTCATCACCAAATGACATCCATGTGTGTTTTTGTGCTTTGACTTTAATTAACAAAACGTGACTAAATAAAATTATAGATTTTTTCGTTAAGTTTTGGTGTTTGACCAAAAATTACTATTTTTAGTAAGTTTCTATTTTAGGAAAGTTTTTAGTTTTGGGACGTTAATACCGTCCCCTATATTTGCTTAATCCGTATTTCCCTAAGTGCACTAGAGAAATCTAAACGTTTAACTTCCATGTCCATCTTGCTAAAATTCACCAATCTTACTATTTTTAGTAACCTTAACGCTTTTCCTAAAATATGTTAACGACGTCTTTAAATGATACTAATAAATACATATGTGTTATTATATGTTTCGCTAGTGTTTTAAAAGCTTAAAATATCTCGAAAGTGTCCGAAAACCCCATTTTAAGTTTCAAACAACAATTATTCATTTGGTTTTGTCGAAAAATGTTTCAAGTTTCATTTGGCTATAACTTGGCCGTTTTAAGATCAATTTTAATGTGCGATATATGAAAAATTATCTATTCGAAACGAGCTCTCCAAAAACTACTTTTACGCCTAATGAAAATATTTTTAGGTCGACCAAAACCCCAAAACAATTTCAGATCAGCAACTACCTTTTTCACAAACGCTTCCAAAAATCACACCAAACTTCACAATAATGCCTAATCTAGCCTAATCTCCATTCACAACTAATCCACAACAAAACCATTCCTAAAACTAACATAATCCCTTCATTTCTATTGTTGCAACTCTCATCCAACTCTTATCTCACCAAAAACATAATATTTAACTAGTGAAACAAAGTAACATCATTATTTATAAAATCTTGTTTTATAATCTTTCAAAAATTAAAACACAACATATGGATGTATGGATCTTGAACATATATGAAAGAACATAAGTAAACCATAAGAAAAGATTCAAGACACTTACAAGAATGAAGGACAAGTAGAGAAATCACAAGATCTATACCCCAAAATACTAGATCTATAAAACCCAACAACAAATCTTTTAACCCTAACTTAAGATCTTGAAGAAAAACCTTTAAATCAAAGAACCAATACTTCAAACCACCTTATATGTTCTTAAAAATGTACCTTGTATGCTTGGATTATGCAAGAAATCAAAGATATGGAAACCTTAATAAGGGTGTTTGTTGGTCGTGGCCTAGAGAGCAAAAGGAAGAGAAGAGAGAAATTTTTGGAGACTATGAGAAAAGATGAAACCCTAGAGTGAGAAGTGTTTAGTATTTATAGGACAAGAGATGTTCTAGGGTTCTTGGTTTGCTGTAACATGTGACCAACACACACAAGGGTGTGTGTGCACCTTTGCTCGGCCAAACTCCAACCACAAGGACCATGGGTTCAAATTTTGGATCATGGTTCATCATACTAGGCCTTGATTTTGAATATTGGTCAAATGGGAAGACATGTGATCAAGTGGTCACATGTTCTAGTCTTGCTTAAGGAAATGTGAATGAGAATGACCTCCTCATATGTCACTTTCATGCACACATGCATGAGATTTTCAAAAAGATGCTCTTGTATTTAATTTCAAGACTTATGGTGCATTTGGTTTGGTTTTAGGCGTCCAATATTACTAGAGGGGGAGAGGTGAACGAAATTTTTGTCTTATGATCATGAGATGGACGATAACTAAAGTTTACACGAAAAGATTTTGGGTTTCTGGGGTTCCGTTAAGTCAAAAACGCAAAAAACAAAATTTAAACGTTAAAGCGTAAAAATAAATACCGGGAGTGATAATAATCTAGAAAACACTTAGAAAAGATAAAATAACTCATATAATATCTAAACTAATAAAAATCCGAAGTCGAAACGCGTCCGATGATGTTTTTCAGATTTACGCGGGTTAACTTCCCGGTAAACTGCCAGATTCAAACGTAACGGATACAAGTCAAAAATAATGATTGAAAAAGTTTAAAATATTGACCTGAAATTTTTGGGGTGTGACATTCCACTAGTACAAAAAGTGGATTTGGTCACACATGGGCAAAATGGAACGACCACACATTCACATATTTATGTGGCTAAAGGTACCAAAATAGACAACATTTACTAATTAGCCACACATGAAAATTTCGAATGTGTGACCATTAGAACTGTATTGCCACACATTCGAACATTATGTGGCTAAAGGTAATTGGTAATATTATTTAGTCACATATGAATTTGGAACGCGTGACAAATACAAGTAAGCTTGAAGCATTAGTCATGATATACATATAAATAGTAACAAATATATGTCACACACTTGAACAATGTGACCAAATTGGCATATATGGTCACATGAAGTAATTTTTTATGTGTCTAAATCATACAGTCAAGTTTTGTCACACATTATTTAAGGGTGACTGCTATCTTTTGCTAATTATTTAGCCACACATGAATTTGGAACGCGTGACAAATAAAAAGTAAGGTTGAAGCATTAGTCACGATATACATATAAATAGTGATAAATATATGTCACACACTTGAACACTGTGACCAAATGCCATATATAGTCACACTAAACTTTTTGCACATTATTTATTTATTTCTTTTTATCAAATGTTGTTATTTTTTTATCAAATGTTGTTTGAGAGTATGACCTAGGCGGTTATGAAAATAAAACGAAATCCCAATTCTAAAAGGGCGCGATAATTCCCTCCCCCAATTTCATTCGACTAACAAAAACCCCATTTTCCCCCTTTCACATTCACAAACCCTATCCACCACCATAGTTTACCCTCAACCTGATACTTACCACAACCAATTAACCATTGTCATACACCACCACCACTACTACCGTTGCACACCATTTGTCACACAACCGAGCTAATCGAATATATATATCTATAAGCCTAATTTATTTCTGTTATCTATCATTAGCTCATTCCATATCAAGATCTCCTAAAAAACAGCTATCTGTGACTACGCATTTTCCCTTCTAGTTTTCTCGTTGTCTGTACTGCTCGTGTCTATATAAACCTACCTTTATTATCGTTGCATCTCACACTCTTTTACTTTATAAGAAAGTCAATCACTTTATTCGTTTGAAAGAATGGTTTGTGAAGATTTAACAATGAAAGCGAGTTCCAAGAAAGCTAATATCTTGGCTCTTGGCAAAGCATTCCCTCACCAGCTTGTCATGCAGGATCTCCTTGTTGACGGGTATTTTAGAGACACTAATTGTGATGATCCTGAACTCAAGCGGAAGCTGACTCGCCTCTGTAAAGATTTGTCTTCTCATTTTCTTTTGTATATTCAATTTTTGGACTTTATTTGGCCAGTTTTTTTATTGGTATCCTTTTTGTTTGTACTTTCACAGGCAAAACTACAACAGTGAGAACACGGTATGTGGTTATGTCACAAGAGATACTTCCACCTCAATACCATAGAGGTTAGCACCTTGAAAGGCTGCCAACAGTCAGCAATGACTTGATATATGCAATCAAGGCAGGTGACTCAAAGGCTCTATTGAAGCCTACAAAGCCTGCATCCGAAAATTGGGGTGGGCCGCATCATTTGATAATCCCACTTGGTCTACGTTTCCTCTAGATAATTAACCAATTAACCCATATTCGTTGCAGCAGGCTAATCGAGTTAGGAGGTACTGGATTTCTACAATTGATGTTCTTTTTCAATTAACCTCTTCAATATTTCATTTATTTTGTTATTAAATCTGATTATATATCTATATGTTTGTTGTATTGTTTGGTAAGTTCTTTGGGTTTTCATTGTGTTTTGATTTCATAAATTGGGGCTTTGATTATGCTATATGATATGCAAAATAAGTGTTTTAATATTGATGTTGCTGTCATACATGGAGGTTTTGTGTATCTTATTTTTCTGTCATACACGGGTTGTTTGGTAAAGCTTTTTTTGCTCGCACAGTCATTTGAACATTGTATTTGTTGTCTAAAATGGATGTTTTAGTCCTGAACTTGCTGTCATATATGGGGTTTTTTGTTTGTTCTATATGCTGTCATAAAAGGGGTTGTTCCATAAAGTTTTTTTGCTCTCACAAATGGGGTGTTTGAACACGCTATTTGTTGTCCAAGTTTAGGGTTTTAGGCCTGATGTTGCTGTCATAGATGAGGGTTTTGTGTGTCTTATTTTCTGTCATAAACAAGTTGTTCAATGAATCTTTTTTGCTCTCATAAATTGGTCTTGATGTTGTGTGTCTTATTTTCTGTCATAAACGTATAATTCACCTCTATATCTATAAAGGTTAACATAACTCTACCAATGGTTCTTGATGTTGTTTAATTGTCGCTTAACTGGGAGGTGCAAGACTAATTACAAAACTTATTTCATGTCGATTGACTTGGTTTAGGTTATCAACATGTCGGTTCTGCTCACCAGGAAGAAGGAAGAAAGTGAGGACAAGATGTTCGAGTCAGGCTCCAAAAGTGCACTTTGTGGCTGAGAATGCACGCGTGAACAATGCTAAACCTGAAGGCAGGACATGTTTTTTATTTGATGCATTACTGCTTCCTTTAAGTTTATTTCGTAGTTACTTATTACGCTTATTTTTATGCAACACAACTATCGCAGGTAGGTGAAACATCTCCCGAATATATATGAAAAAGAAGACCAGTTTAGCAAAGTCGGCCAAGAGATACTCAAACGTCATGTACACGGCATGTGTCTTTTGGTTTTAAATGAAAAAGAAGACAGTTTGACTGGTGATATCTCCATATTTGTTTTTTCATGTTGATTTTTCTTAAGTGTGCGATGAAAAAGAAGACAGTTTGACAGGTGAGATCTCCATATGGTTCTTTTTTTTATATAGAGAGAACAACATTATCCATTGACCCGATTCAGATTTGTATATCAAGTACTAACATGGTGTCGTATATAATGTGTGGGGGAAGTTTGTGGAATTTGCTCAAAGTGAAACTCTTTTATTATTCAGTCTTTTGTTTTGGATGTAATAAATTTTTTTTCCGCTTGATTGAAGCTTCACATAATGAAGGTGCTTTTAAGCCCTTCACGAATAAAAGAGGGAACGGCCATTCTTCTTTCCTTCTATTGAGACCGAGAAAGTTTTGGTAATTATTCCAACATGATCACATAGTTGTTTAACAAATCTTCATAACAATATTCTTTGTTTTACACGATTTAAGTTTGTTTGATCCGATTGCAGGTATATAACCTTTGTTTTTATGTTACGGCTTTGGTTCTTAATGACAGAGGTATCTGCTGCATTGATGGATTTGATAAAATGTTGATGGAATTGATCAAATGTTTGAAAATGCAAGGAGCATGTTACAAGAGGTGCAACACGTATCCATCTATTATTTTTTTACCTTTTCATAACTACTGTTTTCTTTTGCTCATTGATCACTTGATGCCATCACTTGAACTCACAAGTTTGATTGTTGAGATCATCTTGTTATATCCCGTATGCCTTGTATTTGTAATAATTTTATCCATTTATACTTTGTATGCCTGTGATCTTTTTTTATTTTGAACATCACCTTTTAGTTATCTTAACTTGATTTTTTTTTTTGTTGTGGTGAAATAACTCTGTATGGATCGTGATTTTTTTATTATTTGTAACATCCACTTTTTTTTAATCTCAAGACGATTTAGAATTAATGTTTCAATATTGAAACCAATTAAAACAAAGTTTTTGGTGCGGACTTCAGCAGGTTAGTTATGGGGGGAAGAAGCTCTCTTCGAGAGGTGAGGAACATAACGAATTAAGGCTGAACTAGAATATATGCGTAAAGATATTAAAGACCAACGTCACAAATTAGTTAAGTCCAAGAGTTGTTCTACAGTTTTTAACATCAGTTATCGTATATTTTTTGTTCAAGGTACGTCCCTCTTATTTAAATTTCGTACAAAATTATGCCTCTAAAACGTATTACTGAGTAAATAGTTGGCTGTTTTATTGGAGTGTTATATATGATATATGGAGTCATCTTAATTGATACTCAATCTGTTTAGGATTAACCATCAGGATATAAATGTGGATGTTTATTTGAGTGTTTATATGAGATTATAGGTTGTGATATTTTGGGCCTTTGGGCACTTGGTATAGGGTTATGTAGTTCCAAATTAGTGCAAACCGATTTTGCAAGAATTGTTCAATCTGTAGACCTCGGATTGCAGTCCTAGGTAGATTAGGCTGAGCTCTACACTATATTGGTATCACAATATATTAAATTTTTACACAAGGTCTAGCAGATGATAAAACATGACTAGTTTGATTAGTCTTTTTATCAATGTACATTTTTTGTTATATAAGCAGTTCTTATACACTAATCAGTACTATACTAACAAACTAGTAATAACTTTTCACACTTGCTGTATTAACTTCCATTTATAGAGCATTGCTTGTTTCTCTGAGCAGGTCTTAAACAAGGGAGCAGTTACTAATATAGTTTATAGCTAAGAGTACTAACTTTGTACTAGCAGTAGTAAACTCTTAGTTTTTTTCTTGAAGTTCACTAGCAGCTTTAAATCAACCTAGAGAATTAACTTCATAATGTAGCCATCAGTAATCCAAACAGCATCAATAAGACTTTTAATCCCAACACTATAGATAGCAGGCACTGATCCTAAACTGATGAGACTATGCATTTCTTAATTTATATTGCAGGTGTCTCCGGTGCATATTAATCCTATAAATAGCAGCGCTGATGAAGAGGGCAGAACAACTGTTGTTGGATGTGAGAATGACGCGAGCATTCATAAGTTAGCTAAGAAGAGAGGCTTCAGATGTCTTAAAAATATTGAGGAATTTTTATTATGTACGACATTACTTTTTTATAAAATAAATTGGTTTCAGTTATATTAATTCTTGTTTATTTGTATTTGAATTAGATTTTGATATATATTGATTTTTAAAATGTGACTAAAAGTTGCACCCGATGGTCCACACTTTTAAACACTTTTGGTCAATATTTGCTTAATTCGTTATGTGGGAGCTAATGTTACAATAAGGGGCCACACATACATAAATTTCATGTGGCCATTGGTTGATCAATAGTCACACTAATTAAATTTCTTCACTTTAAGGACGCTTTATGCACATTTATTAAAACTTTTTTTGGCCCTTTATGCTCAATTGTATGTGACTAAAATACCCAAATTAACATGCTTTGTGGTGACTAAATAATTACAAAAAAGGCCCCAAAAATACCTATAATTCATCGTGGCCTTTGGAATGATCAATAGTTCACACAAAATACATATTTCTTCACTTCACACAAAATACACATTTCTTCACTAATTTTTGCATATGGTCACACTTATTAACACTTTTGGCCACTTTATGCTTAATTGTATGTGACTAAATACCCAAAACAAACATGCTTTGTGTGACTAAATATTACAACAGGCCACACAAACATAAAATTCATGTGGCCATTGGATGACAATAGTCACACAAAATACACATTTCTTTACTATAAACAGCATATGGTCACACTTATTAACACTTTTGGCCACTTTATGCTTCATTGTATGTGACTAAATACCCAAAATAAACATGCTTTATGTGACTAAATATTACAAAAGGTCACACAAACATCAAATTCATATGGCCATTGGATGAACAACAGTCACACAAAATACACATTTCTTCACTTTAAACACCATATGGTCACACATATTAACACTTTTGGCCACTTTATGCTTAATTGTATGTGACTAAATATACAAAAAAATATGCTTTGTTTGGTTATACAATGTTTACGGTCACTAAATTTATACCTAATTAGTCACACAAAAATGTGGATACGGACACTAACTCAAAAACGTGACTGTAGGTGACCTATGGCCGCGCGACCTTTTGTCACACACAAGAGTTTTCGAATGTGTGACTATATGTATATCGTCATACAGTTTTGGTGTGACCAAATCCACTTTTTGTACTAGTGAACCTGGAGGTAGATCAGCCAACACCCAAGTGTTGTTGCCCATGATAGAGTCCATATCATCATTAATTGCTTCTTTCTAGAAAGCAACATCCTGGGACTTCATTGCTTCATCAAATGTCTTAGAATCATCCTCAACATTAAAGCAATAGGAGTGTTGGTAAGAGACCTCATCCCTTGTTCCTTCAATTAAGTATAATTGAAATTCAGGTCCAAAATCATTTGGAGTCCAATTCCTTTTGTTTTTTCTAAGCTCAGGTTCATGTTGCTGAACAACCTCTTCAGTGACCTCTTTAGGGACCACTGAACCACCAATGTCTTCAGTTCCATTAAGAATCCTGAGACTTGGTGTAGGGACTGATGAGAATCTATTCTCATCGAAGATAGCATCCCTTGATTTAATTATAGAGTTAATTGAAACTGATTCATTAGGCTCAATGAAATAGAACCTAAAAGCCTTAGAATGCTCAGCATATCCAACAAAGATGAATTCAATGCCTCTTTCACCCAAAGTTTTTAGCTTTAGATCAGGGAGTCTTACAACTGCCCTACAACCCCAAACCCTAAGGTAGTTCAGGTTTGGTTTCCTTTTAGTCTAGAATTCATAAAGGGTAATCATGTTCCTTCTATTGGGAAACCTATTTAATAAATAGCAAGCTGTTAACATAGCTTCACCCCAGAACACTTGACTCAGTCCTGAGTAGGACAACATTTTCTTTTAGTACTCTATTTTCCTTTCAGATATACCATTTTGTTATGGAGTACAAGGGCAGTCATTTCATGGATAACACCAACAGACTGATAATACAGAGTATCTATGTACTCACCTCCCCTATCAGTCTTGAATCTTTTAATCAAGGACCCTTGTTGTAATTCAACTTCAATTTTAAATACTTTAAGTTTATCCAATGCTTCATCCTTAGTATGTAATAAACTAACATAGCAAAACCTAGAAGCATCATCAATAAATGTCACAAAGTATTTCTTATTCTCTAATGAGGGAATAGCATTCAAATCACATAGGTAACTATAGATCAGCTCCCAAATCGTCAGTTCCAAGTTTTACATTTTGAAATGGTTTCTTGTAATTTTGGCCAGCATGCAAGTCTTACATTTTTCAGTGTCCATGTCAAACAAGAATTAACCCACCCTTAGACATATCTTGCATATTATTATTAAAGTGGACATGGCCCAATCTAACATACCATACGATTGAATCATTCAGTTTAAAGGTTGACATAAAGGCTTATTTACCAATATTATTAACAATATTAAGCCTAAACATCTGATTACACAAATAGCCAAAACCAATAAACACACCATGTTTAGACCAAACAAATTTATCAGATTTTAGTTACTTGTTTATAAACACAATTATTCAAAATACCATTTGAAACCATATCTTTCTTAATATTAGAAACCATATCTTTCTTAATATTAGGAACATGCAAAATATTAAACAAGGAAACATTCTTTCCAGAACTAAATCTAAGATTCACACAACCATGTCCAATCACTGTGGACCAGCAACATTGTTGCTTTTTGGCTTGTCACTATCCTGCACCCTGAGGGACTCCTCAATGCGCAGATGACTGCCCAACTCAACAAGAGTTAACTCATCCTTCAAATGTTTCAAGGTGTACTTGAAATGTTTTCATGAAGGGGGAAGTTTATCAATGATACATGAAACCTGAATGGCCTCATCCATGCTCATTTTATGTTGTGTAAATATACCAAGTATACCAAGAAGTTTATTGTATTGTTCCAAGACTGGTCTTGAATAAGTCATCTTGTAATTTATGAAATTACTAATAATGAACTTTTTACTTGATGCATCCCCAGTCTTATATTTGGCCTCCAAGGAATCCCATAGTTCTTTGGAAGATTCAACATTCTCGTAAATATCAAATAAAGAATCAGACATACCATTGAGGATTAAACCTCTGCAGACATAGTCATCATTGTCCCACTTGGCCCTCATCCTGACTTGTTCCATGATTGGATCATCACCACCATCTTCAGGAATAGGAGTAGTCAACACATACACCACACTCATGCTAGAAAGCAATAAGTGCATCTTCTTCTGCCATCTTCTAAAGTTTACCCCTTCAAACTTGTCAAGCTTAGCAAATTTTGAAGCCATGTGTTTCATAGCAGTAGTAGCCATTGATTATCACAAAATAATCTTCTTTGATTGTTGGTTGTAGTAGATCACATATCAGGGTGAAGACAATCAATAGCCTAGCTAAAACAACACATCTTAACCATTCATTTTTCATGAAATAAAAAAATAATTAAAAAACCACACTTTCCACCTCTTTAAAAAAAATATCTTGCAAACGATAAATCGTCAAACGACAAAAAATACACCATCGCGACGAGAATTAAATCATCTTTCTATAGATGGGCACTTTTATATACTTTCGACAAACTTTTTGCGATTTTTTTTTTCATTCACGTCTGAAAAAATCACATGTGATTTCATAAAATCACATGTGATTTGTGATACAAATCACATGTGATTTTTTCAAACGTAACTAAAAAAATTCGATTTCATATACTTTTGATGACTTTTTAGTGTTAAAATTTCCGCCAAAAAAATTACACGTGATTTGTAAAATCACTTGTGATTTGTTGTTTTTAAAAATCACGTGCTATTTCATAAATCGCATCTGATTTCACAAATTCACTTTTTATTTTTGAAGTAATAAATCACGTGTGATTTCATAAATTCATAAATCGCATGTGAATTTACAAATTTACGTGTGATTTTTAATGTAAGAAATCACATGTGATTTTTCGAATCACATTTGATTTTTTCTGGGCGGAAATTTAAAAAATAATTTCGTCGAAAGTATATAAAAGTGCCCGTCTATAGAAAGATAATTTAATGCTCTTCGCGATGGTATAATTAAATTTACGTAACGATTAACGGTTTGAGAGATATGTTAATTTTAAAAAATAGGATGAAAATGAGTTTTTAATTAAATAAACATAGAATTTAATCTAAGCCATTAGATGGAAATAAAATGGATGATTGAGATTGAAGGGATTGTTCTTTAATTAGATATTGTTCTACATGGATCTTTTGTCAATTACGAAGATGGTTACCGAATATCACTTGAAGTCGTATAATCACTTTCCAAAGAAGATTATTCGACCCTATGCCTGGGTTACACGAATACCTCCTTGGGATAAAACCAAGTGTTTGTTCTTGTTCTAGGCACATATCAAGAACCCTGCGTTTCTTTGTGTTTATTTTTTTTTTGTGTTTTTTTCATGCAATTGTGATCCCTATTTATAGGAGATTTACTCAAAACCTATTCATGGAATTAATGAGATATTAATCGCCAATTAATCTCTTCTGTAATTATCCTTTATAATTTAGGAATTAATGGTTACATGACCAAATTAAATATATGATCATTAATGCAATCAAATCTGCCTCTTAAATAGGCAAATGATATTACAAAACATTTAATGTAGTCAAACCTACCACTTAAATATTTGTAACCACCCATTTAATTCTAACCACTAAAAGAGTCAGGGAAAATCAGTGACTTGATGGGTGTACACTTCGTACCTCCAAACCCATTTCCAAGTATGATCCGATTCACACAATTGCACTAAATTTTCAACAATCCTTTCCAATTTAGTACAATTCCTTTGCATGAAAAATTAAACATTAAACAAAACAAGTGCATAAATGAAAATGTCCTGAGGATTGAATTTCCATCTTAGTAAATTACACGTTCAAATATTCGAGAATCAGGGTGTTCTAAGAATTGAACCCTCAACTCATTTGAATACCTGAAGATAAAATACACATAAGTTTTCAAACACATAAGAAACTCCTGACACTATACAAGCCATGTGTCCATATCCAATTCATAAATGTTGTAAGAGCCAAAGTTCATGCTCCCTGAAATGGCAAAACCTCAACATTTACATAGGTGGTTCCTTTTTATTCATGCTCTTGCTAAGCACTTTTTCAAAGAAATTAACCATTAAGAAGTTAACAACTTCATCCTCCTTTTTAGCAGGTTCCAAGCACATACTTGGGATGGTTGTAAAACATGTGCTTTAGTCGACTGAATGTTCAGCTTTCCACATTGAACTCAGCTACCAAGTTTTCTTAGTAGGGAGTTGGGTATCCTAGCATTCAGTAACTTAGTTGGACTTTAATCCCATCCCTTCACCAGACTTTAAAACCAAGTCTCTAGTCAATCCTTTCGTCAAGTGATCAGCTAAGTTTTGTTGAGACCTCACAAACTCTATAGATACCATCATATTTGTGATAAGCTCACGAATCATGCTATGCCTGACACCTAGGTGTCTAGACTTCCCACTGTTAGGTCAAATTCAGTCAACTCGGTCACAACTCATACTTGAACAATTGGGTTAATGATTCTAAAAATATTTCTAGGGTCATATGAGCATGTCATACATATAATTTCCAAATTTTGTAAATAAAAGGTCCAACTCGAGTACTCCTCGTGTAGGCCGATTACTCGCTAAGAGGTAGCCAACCACTCGAGTACCGCCTAGCAAGTTGTACCACCTTTTATTTTAGTCAAATCAAGTTATAAAGGTTAAAGGTCTAATATAAATATGCAAGTAAAAAAGATAATTTAATAGTCTCAAATAAGCACATTGATATAGACTGATTATAGGCTTATTTGACCTTAAAATATGCAGACAAGCAGAAGCAACTTGAAAGCACAAAAGTATGTACATAAACAAGCCATAACTTAGGTCAACACGATCAAAATCGCAACGAAAACATCAATACCTATAAAAATTACCTAATCCACATCATCCTAAGAATACAAAACATCACAAATTCAATGATCTACCTACAATCGCTATCTAATTCCATAATTCTCAAATAAGCACGCAGCTTCCTACCTGCTTATTCGACTATTTTACCTAAAAATAAGCCAAAGCAGCCTGGATGACAAAAAACCGCTTACGCCTGAAAATAAGCAATCTAACAACTTCCTAAATAGCCTTTGTGCATAAACGAGCCCTAATTGAGGTCAACTCGGTCAAAATCACTAAGAAAACATCAATACCTATAAACTTTACACAATCCACGTCATCCTAACAATACAACACATGACAATTTCAACGATCTCACCAAAATCGTAATATAACCTAAAATATCGATACCTATAGAAATAACACAATCCACATCATCCTAACAATACAGAACATTACAGATTCAACGATCTCACCAAAATCGCATATAACCTCATAATTCTCAAAAATTAGGGTTTCAAAAGAACTAATTAAAATTATTACACAAATCAACAAACCCCCAAAAATTAAAAAAATGATCAATTAATACCACATCAATGATCAATCACATATATATCGTGATCAATCATAATAACAGTAATACACCGACAATTAAATATAATTTAGATCAGTTTGTTTAATAAACAAAAAATTTAAGCATAATCAATAACATAATTACGGTTTATATTTGCTATCATAAAAACTGTAAAAAAAAATTGAATATCATAATTTTCTATATACTCAATAGATCAGTTTGTAAGGTTTGTTAGATTATAACTGAATCTGTTATTCGTAGATTCGTTATGAATTTTATGAGACGCACCGTTAACGGCGACTTTTTGTTGTGTATAATGTTCCCGTCTTCTTCTACAACTAATTATTTGATTTTATTATACACAAAGAAAAAAATAAGGAGATAAAGGGCAATTCTAAACGGTGTCGTTATTTGGTTAGGTGGATGGGCGGTTCGTCCACGTCTTCCATTCCAAAAGCATCAATTAATTATTGATGTGTATTATTAAGTTGTTTTTTTTACGCGTGTGTCTAATTGTTGATTGCGTTATGGTTTTGTGAAATTTTATTTAATTGAATGTTAGAATGATAAAAGTCGAAAGAAAGAACAGTGTCAACTGATATATGGATAAATACTTTGTTGTAATGAACCTAACCTTTTATACAGAGCCGAACTTTGTGAACATGCATGGCGTATGTTAGAGGCATGGACATCACTACAAATTTATAGGGAGTCCCGCTTAACATTATTTGAAGTTTAGAACATCTCTTCAAATTCGGCAATGGGATATAAAGAGATAGAAACGTCTTCTATACCTCACGAATGATGCTGTTTGTGACGGAGGTTTGTAACAAAATCAAGGTTTCGGAATTCATGAACGCTACTCCTCAATAAAAGAAAACGAGACGAAATTTAACCGCCGCGTTGCGGCGGGGTCTAATATGTTAGTCCCCGGCCGTGTTGGTTACGCAAGTTTTTTTAATGTTTAATGCGGCGTGTTTGGTTAAGCTAGTTTTTTTTAACTGTTAGTGCAACGTGTTTGATTAATCAAGTACGCATGTCAGGAGTATTGCAATATTGACCTCGTTTTTTTCGCGATATGAAGATCTTTTAAGCGATATTTTGCAGAGCCGTTTTTTTTTAATTTATTTTGTGCGGATTTATTTGTTCGGTCTCATGTTTAATAGTTTGTTTTTTTAATATAGGCAATATGTGTTGGCCACATGTCGCTGGATGTAAATTTTTTTTTTGGCCTCATGTCGCGAGTATTTTTTTTATCTGAATAAATCAGTATTTTTATAATTTTGTTTCCTATTTTGTACCAAGCAAATTTTTTTTTATATTGCCTACTTAACCCAAAAAAAATCAAATAGGCCAGCCCAAAATTTTAGGCTAATTGTATTGTAGCACTGTAGTAGCTACAGTGCAAAAGTTGATGCTCCATAGTATATAGGTTAATAGGAAGTTAGATAACATTGATCTAGAGCATAATCACACTTGGTCTAAATGAGTTTGACTTTATACACCATACTCGCAATACACATTGCAAAGTTAAAATAAATACCCGTGAAATATACACAATTTTGACTCATGAAAGTTGCACAAATATGTAAGAATACAATTGGTGCTCGTGAGAATAATAAGTTTCTTCTTGGTATTTTTCAGTTGCGGGTTAAGAGTCCGTACGGACCGGCTTGCCTTATGAATATCTTTGAAAAAAGTAAGATACATATAAGAATTACTTGAGCATTGACTTAAAGTCATCTTATCTATAACATCAACAAAATGGCTAATTTAATTTTGTTCAAACTAAATCAAGACGTCCGACTTGTATTATAATACATCATAACGACATAGTGACCTTGGTAATATGACACTCTAGCTAAATCTGCTCATGTATACATACATAAATCTCTTGAGCTGTAAAAATCAGATCCATATTACATAAATTTCATTTACATTTCATTATTTTGAACTATAAAAATAATCAAAACAACAAAAATATTGTTCAAAATACGTGTGCTCCAAAATAGTTGCGATTTTATAAAGAGCATAAGGTGCTTTTGTAAAATACTTCGAGATAGTTTAGTGATAACCAAGGTTATAAATAGCGTGAAGCGTGGCGTAGCGGCATAGCCAAGCCTCAAGCTTTAGCGTGAGGCGTTGCGTCATAGCGTTTTTAAGGCGTGACTCAAGGCGGCAAAAAATATTTATAGAGTGGTCAATATTAGTTAGCTACTAGGATTAAAATTGAGTAACGGGGTTACTAAGACCGAATCTCATACAACCCAAAGCATAAATACTTGTAAATAAGCTCAAATCCATGAAATTTTATAAAGCTTCAAAAAAACTCACGCTATAGCGCGCTATATGGCGCCTTATTGCACGCCACGCCTCAAGATGACGCCTTGGCCTGTTTCGTAACGTGGAGGCCACGCCTCGCGCTATAGCGCCGCTATAGCGCGCTACGGCGCCGCTATTTAGAACCCTGGTGATAACTGATAAGTTACTCTTAATCTTTTCTTCTTCTTCTTCTCTTTCTTTAGTTAGATGTACAGCCCATATCTTTTTCAAGCCCAATAGCAAAATGTGAAAATAAAGGTAAAAAACGAAGATACCATGCAACGTAATCAGACTTAGTCTTGAGCATCTTCACAACAAAACCATACAAACTTTCAACAGATCCAAAAATGGCAATTTCACTAAAAATATCACCATTTCTACTAATGATACTAATCATTATTGCGAGCATCGTGACCATAGCCAATGCCGGTGTAGTTTTCGACCTCCACTCCCTCCAATCACACTTCCCATCCGGTGTCATCCACCTCAATGTAACTCTCCTCCAACACATTTTCAATTCCAACGAAAGATCCTTCTACGTTATCATCTTCCTCGACGCTATTCTACTCCACGATAAACCTGAGCCTAATCTTAAATCTATCAACTCCGTATTCACCTTAATATCAAATTCATTCATCCTCAATAACCAAAATAAGTCATCACTATCCAAAGTTGTTATAAAACAGGTTACATGAGAGAGTGTGTTTTTCAGTTTATCATTATTCTCATAATAAATACATTTTTAACATCCGCTGATGCATCAAAAGCTTCTTAATGGCATAAAACTACCCAACCCCAAACACCCCTTAATGGCATAAAACCGAGCACCTGTGAAAACAGTTGGTTTCGTTGCGCTCTGCATATGAAGATGAATCTGTGCATACACCTCCCTTAATCTCATTTTATCAACGTGACCCGTCCATACACTTGCTATCAAAAGCATATATCAAATCACATTAGCTTCCTTAACACCCAAAATCAATAAGTACCAACCAAAATGAATAAACATAACCTTAGAAATGTTGAGATGATCAAGGATGGATCCAGTATCTTTAACCAAGTCAATGAAGAAGATTTGATCGCGTTCAACAGGAGTGTCTATTAGTCCAAATCCTCTGTAATCCGGTACAACTGCTCCATATCCCACTTTTGCTACTATTGTCATTTGCTGCCACCATGTGTATTGGATCTCCGAGAATCCGTGAAGGAATATCATCGCTGGTGATGACTTGAACCTGGTCTCAGCTACGTGGAGTTTTAATCCATTGATTTTAATCAGTTGAAGGAGTTGATTGCTTAGAAGAGCAAACCATACACTCATTTTGTGAAGCAGCATTAATGAGAAGCTCGGTTCTACAAACCCATCCATGCCTCTTATTCCTTCAAAACAAATTGCAAAATAGGTTAAAATTAATTACACATCAGTTATGGACCTGGTATTAAACTACGAATAACATTGTTATTTATGAAGTCAGATCGAGGTTTGTGTTCAAAATTAAAATGAAAATATTAGTTATCATTATCCAATATGGCGAGGGGGTGTTTGAAAGGTTGCTGCAACAATCAGTTGGATGTTGTAAGGGGGTGTTTGGTTAACCAACGCATAGAAAATCAAGGGTTCGACCTATTTGCTTTTTACAGCGACTTGTATACCATATTTTATATTAAAGAATACTACTAATGTTGATACTTATGTGTAGGCGGAGCATGTGGATATGGAAATTTGTTTTCACATCAAGTGTGTGAATGATGACAGATGGTGTCTCCCCCAAATCCCTCGTAGTCAAACAACGATGGAGCATGTTGGAACACTTTGATCTTGCTGAACTGGTTGTCTTGAAAACAGGTAAATACAAAGCTGAAATAATGCCAGTTAAATACAAAAGGTACTAATCATTCCATAGTAACTTAAAACGTGTAATGCGCAAAGTACCCATGGCATTCCCTAAACCTGTTCTTGTAGCTGGCGCATACCTCCCATAAAAGGTTTGACGAAACAACCTCTGTGCCTTTTACAGCTTGACCGCAAGAATACTTTGACCACAGTAGTTCATCAAACTGCAAAAAATTATCACTTTTTTTTATCATCATCTATATATAACCAACATATAACATTTGTCAACTAAAAAATGAAGGGAACACTGTTCTTCTCATATTATTTAGAATCATACGCATTAGGGATTCCCTGTTCAACAGGGCCGGCTTTGAGGGTGTGCAAGGTGGGCGACCGCACAGGGCCCCAAAAATTTTAGGGGCACCAAAATTTATTCCGTTAACAATTATATGCATTATTTCTTATAAACGATGACACTTTATATATAACATTTCTTATCGCAGGGCCTCATTATGTAATTTCGTTCAAGGCCTTAAAAAATTTCATAAATTTAGAGACGGCCCCGCTGTTCAAGCCTATATATCTGGCAAAGTTAAGTTTAGAAACTATGTGTCTGTATGATAATAATATATGCGCGCTACATTTTACTATTAGATGCATCTTATTAAAAAGTTGTTTCCTATAAAGAACAGGTATTGTAATGATTCTAAAAGTTTTCATTTGTATATGCATGTGGTGTTTCATGCTCAACAGAGATTTCTCAAGCAGTACCATATTTTAAAAAAGTATATGGATGAAATTTACCCATCAAAGACCTCTTTCAAACCACCAAACCCAACTTAAAATATGAGTAAATCAAGATTTACAGCAAATAAGTCATATCAATTAGAGCACAATAACACAAACTCAACTTAATTAACAAAAAGGAGAAAACCCTAAAATTATCATATAAATCAAAAGGCCGTATATTACTATAACTTGAATTCATTAATCAAATACATACCTTGGATTAATTAATTTAAGCGATGTTGACTTAGGTTTTATAAAAAAAATTGAAGTTTAATACAAAAGATTAAAATATTTACAAAACGCACCCTCAAGTTTGCTAAAACCGACCTTCAATTTATTTATCAAATATAGAACGCATATCTATCGATTTATTAGGAAAAAAATGTCACTAAAAATATCGTCGAATTGCGAACAAAACGAGCCCAATAATGCAATTCTTCTGACATGCGCACGATTTTATAAAAAATGTTTGAACTTTAATATATATTTTTAAAATATTTACGGAAATAGTCTTTGACGTTATCGGTTCGTTGTAAGGTGAGTCTCAAGGACTGATAAATAGTAATCGGCGTTATCGATCCGTTGCGAAAATAGTCTCGCGCGCTACGTGACAGCGCCCGGTTTACGAACCTCGTTATTAAATGATATATTAAAAAAGGTACCCTTGTTGTGGAACCTCTTCATCAACAAAATTTTTTATTGCTTTAATCTTTATTTAGCTTTTTCATTTAATTCGAACTTTCGTAATTTCGCCATTGAAATTGCGAGAAATATTAAACGATAGATAGTCAATCCGGTTGTGTGCTTCGGGTCCATTAAGATTTTTAGTATATTCTATATAATACATTATAAATATATATATATATCAATAATACAATACCTTATTAGGGTTTTCAATGTTCTAACACTTATTTTCTCAAAGCCTCTCATAAAGACGAACTTAGAACGAGTTAAATTTAAAAAGTTACATTTTGTTCTTACTTATTTTCTCAAAGCCTCTCATAAAAAGGAGCTTAGCACGAGTTGGAGCTCAAGCTAATAAAATATGTCACGAATTAAAGTCAATTTGTAAGTATAAGACTCAAAATAAAGCTCGAGCCTAATAAACAACTCAAGCTCAAGGTTTAACTAACAAGTCGAACTTAAGCTTTAATGGACTTGGACTCGACTCGACTAGTTTTCACCCTCTACCCTTATGTTAAAACCTGTTTATACTTCTTCATAACACTACTCTTAATTTTTTTTACTAGTTTGCAAGAGTTGTTTATTTTACTTCAACTCACTGTTGGGATTTTATTATCTAGGTAACCATTAGCTTACGAGTACGCAGCGGATTGGATCTAGTAATAGCATATGGTTAACACTTAAACAAGAAGTAAAAGAAACGCGTACCTCTTTGATAATTGATCAAGAAAACGAAACAAGCAATTAAAGTAAATTGCCTCTACGGTTGCTCACACAGTCACGTCAACCAAACACGTAAGCTTGCTAGACTTAAACTTCACAAACGAACAACCTTTGTATAATATCCCGATTACCAAGCAAACTCTTGAATTAGTAACCGAAAAAACCAAGAACCGAATTAGGGATTCAAAACCCTAATTGTACCGAAAATCAAAACCAACCCTTGATGGGTATTATGGAATTCGGCTGGAAACAAAAGAAAGAACACGAAACGATTTTCTGTTGAAGGTTTTATGAGAGAGTTAGGCACATGGAATGAATAAGGATGAGGAGTATTTATAAGCATGATACCCTAGTTGTGATAGTTATAGAAGACCAAAAGTCCTACAATTATCACAAGCCTTTTCCTTGTCCTTGTAACACACAAAAACCTTCTCATTATCCCTCATAAAAACCGGCCACCTTAGGGAGTCCTTGGGGTTTGGGTTTTGTTCATTCTAGTCCTTGGTTTATATTAATGTGAAGTATAAAACGTATTCTCCGTGTATTAACGTGTGTGCCCCCAATAGGCTCACATATTCGTAATATATAAATGTAATCCGACTACCAATATCCAACAGTTTAAATGTGCGTTATGGGCTTTTTGAAGTGGAGGAACCGGGTGGTAAATTCTCATCCAGATATATCAAAAAGGAAGACATCTTCCCATTCATTCAACGCATTACTAAAACTTGGATCTCTGC
>BQNB010092740.1:467-18380 GCA_026074375.1 Tanacetum coccineum
ACGCCTCAATCACAGAAATGACAAAGACAACCTAAGTTGGTGTTCCTATAACGTTCAACTTCCCTTACATCCCGCTCTTTACATACTTTTACATAAGTGGTGATATCGACCACTTTTTACAAGACTTTACATCGTTGATTTTTGTAACGTATCAACGAATAATTGATCCTTCCAAGTGATTCATTTGGTATAAACTTCTTTTAAACCGACTATTTTTCTTCCTTCTCTCTTTTTTTATAATACATCATAAACCTCGGTTTAATTTCACCGTATTCACTATCATAATTCATCCGGATAATCTTTTTCTTGTAACGTTTCTTCTTCGGACATGATTCATAATCGTGAAAGTAGCAAAACTTACGAGCTACATATTTTTCCCTTTGCATTGTGTAATTTCCTGACCATTACATAGATAGAAAAATTTCACTTTGACACAGAAAATACAAAACTTTACACGAAAGCAAGTAGCAACATTGATAAAATAGGCTTAATCTACACGGTAGGCTAAGGTGCAAAGGTGTAACGAAACATATAATATGGTGTAGAAAAAGAAAGGAATGGTTCAGCAGGTTGTTCTAAGGGATTTTACTCTAAAAATGAGAGTAATCAAAGGTTACACGGGTTTAACTAACCAGTGTGCTTAGTTATTTTTACGACATGTAGGCTATTTGGTTTAATCCTAGAAATTTATCAGTTGAACATGTTCCTTTATCTAAATCCATAGTACTAATCATGGCGGTCTCGAGTGATATACCAAGCCAAGTTCTAAAGTCCACTACATCACCGGCACACTCATAATTTTGTGGAACTTTTAGTAAACAATTGGAAACGGAATAGGCTTAATTCTCACAATATGTATCAAGGGTTATAGTGCGCTAGGTAATGTAACTAGTGATTTTTACAAAAGTCATGCTGAAAAAATTTTAAATTGCAAATGGGAATGTATATTATAGTCTAATTTTGGTACGGTTGGAAGAAATCCGGTTCAATTTTGGTACGGTTGGAAGAAATTTGCACATTGCAAATGGGAATGTATATTATAGTCCAAACTCATGTATTTTTACTACCATCGCAATTAATGGTACGTCCGAAGAATGAAGGAATTATCAAAGGAATTATCTGGAATTATAATGATCGTGAAGATGGTGAAACTACACCGAGTTAGCAAAAAAATTGAAAAATTAGAAAAATCACAACAAAAAAGAGAAAGAAAGTTTGAAGATAATCGTTTCACAACTACCGAAGGAATTACACGAAGGATCGATTATTCGTTGATAGAAATCGACGATGTTGAGTATTGTATAAAGTGAAAGATATCGCCACTTGCCTTGTAAAGTATGTAAAGTATGAGATGATTAGGAAGTTGACCGTTACGGGAACGCCAACTTAGGTTTTTGTTTTTTATCTATGATCAAGACGTTGTAAATAGTTGTGTCTTTTTCATGGTAATGATCAAGAAAAAGTGTCTAGCAACTTGTATTTTATACTTAATCTATTTGCTTCGTTTAATTTGTACTTAAACAATTATTTAATTCCCTTTCCTAATCATTAACCATGGGTTTTATGCGAATGAGGATGTGATCGAGCGTGCATGTCTATTCCATAGTTACGGCCATGTATGCATGTCTCAGCTGCCTTGTTGGTTTATTACTATTGGTGAAAGTTAGAAGATCCATACCCTATATTACTCAACTATTCCTACTCTTTAACTTATTCGAGGTGGGAGTGAGCAATCACATGTGTCTATCCCGTCGTTACGGGTGTGTTTGTGTGGTCTTTGTCGCCCTCCTGAAATATTGGTATCGATAAAGATTAGTTAGAGTAATCAACCCTAAGCCTTATCATATAAACCCATATTTACCTTTATAAACTTGTTACTCCTTAGCTTTAGCGGTGGAGATGTGTATCCTTGCCAAGCTTATGATAGAATACTCGCCACGACCGAGCAATAATTGATGCGAATTAGGTACATGTTACACATAGATTAGTTGAGCGATCGTGTGTGTTTCATCTTCCTATTTCTGTGAGGTGTTTGATTGTGTACTTGTTATTAGATCAATAAATGCTCTAACAAAAAAATCGGAAAATATCCTTAGGGATATATTTTTATAAACTTCCAAAGGCTACTTGAGGACAAGTAGGATTCAAGTGGGGAGATATTTGATGACATCAAATAACATCTAATTATAGCATCATTTATCCCATGTAATTAACCTATTTTGTATAATTATTGCAAAGAATTGTTACTTAATCGTTTATATTTAAGAATTGCAGTAATTATTGAGTACTTGGTGAATATTGTACTTGGTGAATATTAGCAAAAGGCGCGCATTCTGATGCTCAAACGAAGATATTTTAAAGATTAATGTTCTGATAACTAATACGCCGTATCCATCAAGGAAGATACGGCGTATCCGTGCCTGCACTCACCAAAGACCACAAAGGAAACAAGTTCAATACGCCGTATCTAGTGAAGCCCAATACGTCGTATTAGAGATATAGTATGTGAATATTCTGGAAGATATCAAACGTGATCCCTACTCCAAGAAACCCCAATACGCCGTATCCAATACCTTGGATACGCCGTATCGACACCGACTCCAGACCCTATAAATACAAAACTCAAAAATGAGTTTTAAGGGTGCTAAATAATATTCTCGATACCTAAACCACAATAGTCGATTTTCAAAGGAGAAAAAGAGTAGAAGAGGTCTTGCAACGCATTCCAATCCATAGGAGACAACGTGTAATTTCTTATACTTTTGTAATCGTTTAGTTTTTGGTATCATTCGTTAATTCGGTTAGTTTACCTTGGGTAAACCATTACTCTTGTATTAATTATGATGTTTGAAGGCTAATACCTTCGGGTAATAGCCATTATTATGAAGATCTAAATGTTTAGTTTTGTTTATATCTTGACTGCTTAATTTATCGTTGATTTATTGATTATGCTTATCACATGATACTTGTTTACGTGCTTAAGTATGCGACCTATCATTCAACTGGGTCTAGTTCTACATATTTAATGCGCTGCAACTTTGGTGTTGTTTGGGCGTAGGCTAAGAGTCTAGGGTAGCTCTCCATATAGTAATGCGTATAGGTGGAACAAATAGGATCACTAATAACGTCTTGCTTTCCTGATTGAACTGGTTGTACCGTAGAAGGTAGCGGCTTAGTACTAACTAATAAGTTTTGATCATTGGTATAGTTTGGACTGTGGACTACCACTTAACATAAATTACCGTTAAACAATAAGTGGGTAAATTCTTTATAAGCTAGGGTTCATATGACATACACGGTATCGTCCTCTAGATGAATTATAATCAATATATAAGAATACTTTATGCGGATGCTTTAACTGTGACAAAATTAATGTGTCTAGGTCTTAGGTCGAAGTCCCTCCTAAGTCTAAGAATGATATGCCTCTTCGAGATAAGTAATCATTGCACTAAATAAACAAACCAACTTCTAATCGGATTAATGATGGCTAATACAGTTTTCTATCATAAGGCTCGAACGCTCTTTTATCTTTCGGTAATTTGCTTGCGTGGGTTAAAGTGTCTTGAATTGATTGTAGTCACCAACTAAATCGTGCCAGTCTCTTATGCTGAAACCCCTCTTTTACCTGTTAGAATTAGGATTAGAACTAACATAGGATTAGCATATGTTTGACTTAGATTAGAATTAACTTAGATTAGATAACTAAAATATAAATAAATTAAGAGATTTAACCTCGCTTCAAGTGTTCGATACCTTACTTACCATGAATCTACCATCGACCTGCTACACTGCCTGTTAAAGTGTTTCTTTTAGTTAAGTCAGAAAAAATTAAATTTAAAACTTGAATCATAAAAATATACACCACACAACGACACATCAGTAACACTCCATAGATTATAGATCATATCTTCAATTCCCACTAACTCGTATCTTGCAGCCTTTGTCTTCGTGATAGACGTAGTATACTTCTTTTCTGGGTTCGATGACTTTAGATATTCAAGGTCGTTGTTGAAGAAGTATTTTGAAGCTACGGTTAGATGACCTATACGACCTTTTAAAGGAAGAGGTTTGCTCAAGTCAAAGGGACAATGATATTTTTCAGGGTTGTTCCAATCCAGTTGGTCAGACAAGGCTTTGTAGCATTCCTCCATGTTGTACTTGAGCTCAATGCTACTCTGGCATGTGCCTTTAAAAAGGTTGTAAACGGGACCGACTAAGTTTGCTTTAGTAAGCTTGTCTATCTTTAGACGATTCATTGCAAAATTAGAGAAATCAATAGGAGTGGCCATAAGCTCGTCAAATGTGAGAGGAGCCTTTTCAGCAGATAGCAAATCAGTGAACCAGGTATGCTCTTGACCATTATCAACTTCTTTTCCCTTGTTCCATTCTGGATCTAGAGTAAGAGGCCTTAGAGGTTGTGTGAACCAATTAATTCTTGGTTCCCTGGTTGTCTTTGGTATTGACTCATCATGTGGTTGATCAACATCATTTACCACATTATCATTAGCAGTATCCATTATACCTCTTTTGTAGGTTTAACAACTGACTCTTCTGCATGCACAGGTTTGTTAGATTTTGAGGTTTTGGGAGGTGTGTTACCTTTGGATGTAGATGACTTTTTAGATGACTCGGAGTCTTTATTCTTCTCCTTTTTATCTTCTTACCCAGGTTTGGTCTAGCTGAAGGGCCTTCGTCTTGATGATCATGCTGTCTTTTCTTTTTGAGTGAGTCAGTGACTCCTTGATCCATGCCTTCTCCATCCGCAAGCAGTGACTCTATAAGATCGTGATACAGAGCTTTGTGTGCTGGATGTTTGTTGAAAGACTTGGATTCCATCATAGTTTGGAAAAGTGAACTTTTCTGATCATATTCATCAAAAGCAGCCTTATCAGATGATTTTACTAAATACTCTGGCATCTGCTGCTTTTCTGCTTTTTCCTTCTTGTTCTGTTAGATCTCTGAAACATCTTTCTGAGAGCTTTGTTGTATAAGTTCTTTAGTGTGTTTCTGGAGGACCTTTTGAAGAGTATCTCCAAGACTTGATCCAAGATACTTATCTACAGCTACCAGTACCTGAGATCTAATTGTTGCAAGAATCGATGGAGAAGGATCGACTTGTTTGAGCTCTTGAACATCCTCTTCCAATTCAGATACTCTTTTAATGATTGTTAGGAGTGGATCGAGAACTGTTGTAGCAGCTGGAGCTGTGGTGGTGATTGGTGGTGTAGGGATTGGTGTTGATTTTTGTTGTAGTATAGGTGTGATATTGGTGATAAAGGGAGGAGGTGGAAGAGTTATTACAGGAGTTACTATAGGAATTTCAGGTATTGGTGAGACAACTGTAGGCTTAGGAATCACCAAATCAGGTATAGTGAGTATTGATGGAGACTGGATATGTGGTACCTCTTGTTGGATTTGAATGTCCAATAGTGAATTGATCTCTGTATCTGCAGATTTCTTAGTAATACCAATTAAAGACGTATTAGAAGAAAGGTTAAGGAATTGATTACCAAAATTGGATGACACAGATAAAATAGAGCTTGTTAGTGGAAGTTTTCCAGCTTGCTCAAGGTCACTCTTTGTTACTTATGTATTTTCAGCATCTGTCTTTTCTGCATCAGTTATCTCTTCATTATCTTTCTTAGTTTCAGTAACTGCAGCATCTTTCATCTCCTCGTCCATAGTGCCATGCACATATTCATCACCATGCACAAACTCATCATCAGTTTCCTTTTCATCATTAGTCCTTTCAATATCAATGCTTCTATCATCATCGTCATCGTGATCATCTTGTTGTTCATCCTCTTCATCAGTAGACACCCATTCAATTTCTTCTTCATCAACCTTTTCTTTTTCAACTCCTTTTATCTCATCTGATTTAGTTGAATAGTCACTCTCATTTTCTAAACCCTAATAAATGGTAGAATCAGCTTTAGCTTTAGAAGTACCCTTTGCCCCATTTGGAACCCCTGGTATAGTACCAGTTCCTTCACTTAAAGTTGTGAAGAAGACTGTTGACTCATCGGGAACCCCTGGTATAATACCAGTTCCTTCACTTGAGCCTCCAGTATGTGACTGACTCCTGCTTGAATTTTTACTGGCCTTGAGTGCTTGCATTGTGTCAGCAGCTAATTGTTCTTCTGTCGTCAGAGTTTGAATCCCCTTTAGCTTTTGAGACTGATCAACTGATTTCTTCTTTGATACTCTTAGAGTGTCACTGATTGTAACACCTTGTGTTCTTCTTCTCCCAGTAACTCTATGAGCAAGTTCTCCACCAGATTCTTCATATGCTTCTTTACTTACAGCCTTTTCTGTGACAAGACGAGCATGAGTTTCATGGATACGCCTTGTGTCATCAGCAACTTCAGCATCGGTCTTGCTGATAGAATTTCCTAGCTCAAAAGCAACATTTGGATCATCAGTGATTATGTTGTCATCAATAGTGATTATGGTTTTCTTCTTTGTAGTGACTTCTTGTTGCTTGCCTTTTGAACCTTTACCTCTGGTTTTCTTTGGTGATACCAAGCCTGTGGAATAGCCAATGAATGCCTTATAAGCTTCTGATTGCTTGATTACATCAGTCAGCATTGTGTTTGGAATGGCTTTTCTATATTCTTGAACATCTTATCCAATTCTGACAAACTTCATTCGGCTCAAAACACCATCATCCTTGATTGTATTGAGACTTGAGGGTAGTCCTTTAGGAACAGATTTGTGAATAGAGAGGAAATGGTTGATGAGGATTTTGGTAAATCTGGGGTAAGGCACGATTTCACGTATGCCTTTCTTCAACTGTCTATTGTCAATTTGATAAGAAAAATCTTCCCAAATCAACTCAGCAAAGTCGACGTTCTTCTTGTAAAACATACCTAATATTAATGCAACTCTTGATTGATGAAGTCTGTCATTGCTAGTTGTCTTCCCTGAAAGGCACTTGTTGATGATGGATGCTAAGGTTCTCCAAGGTTGGTGCATATGATCAATGAGCATTTCTGGCAGATGAGTCAATTCTCCCTTGTATCCGAGTCCAATGAGAAAGGTGAGCACTTCATCTTCAGATGGAGGTACAATAAATTCTTTTCCTTGAACTCTTGGGCAAATGTCGAGAGCCTTGCGGAACACTTCAACATCAAATTGACATTTCTAGTTTGCCAGCTTAAACTCATAGAATGTAGACTCCTTGATCTTGGTAACTGTGTGTCAGAACTGCTGCATGTAGATTTCTAGCACAGCAGCAGTGGCAAGGAAGGCCTTGTAGAAAGAGGTGTTCTTGATTATGTCAAGGACGACTTGGTAAGTCTCTTCCTTCTGAGTCATAGTGGGATCAATCCTCATGTTTGTGGAACTAATCTTAGCTCTGTCAGCTTTGGGAACCCATGCCTCCTCACGAGCAGCTTGTTGAATTTCCTCTTGATTCATGATTCTGCTTAACAATTATCCAATACAGTTTATATATAACACAGATATATATTCCTGGCTAGAATGATTAACCTTGATGTTGTGAATAATTTGGATGAAGATTGTGTTACGGTTTCATGCGGTTATGTCTATTTTAACACACTAAATGAAGAAAGTCAACTATGGTCAATGGTCAAAGTCAACTATCTAAGACACTTGACAATTCAAGGTCAACCTAAGTCAAACATTCAATCAGTGTTCAAATAACACAAAGTCAATCATGACATATATTGCAATATAATATAACAGACATGTTTCACACAAAAATTTAAAAAATTTGAGCAGAGTTTCTTTTCATAAAACTAACATATTTCGTATGATTTGTTACACCTGTCATATTTCGCACAATTTATGTAACTACATATTTCGCATAGTTTATGTTAGAATACATTTCGCACAGATTATTTTAGAACATATTCCGCACAGTTTATGTTAGAACATATTTCGCACAGTTTATGTTAGAACATATTCCGCACACAATAATTCAAAACATATTCCGCATCATTTATGCAATAACATATTTTACACCATTCAACTTTTGAAATATTTAGCACACATAGAATTTTAATCTCTTATTAAGCTTCAATCCTTAAAATCAAACAACATAAACGATTCAAGAACATAGCAGAAACACTTTTATCAAGATTACACCAAATTCGAGCTCATTAATTCATTTTCGAGGCCAAACACTAGAGTCACATTTCATTTAGGCAACAAACCAACTAGGGAACATCATAAGCATACTTACACACCTAGGAACACTTCATATTTCACTTAGCCACAAACATGACAACTATAAGCAATATTGTTACATATTTCGCACACAAGAATCTTTCAAAAAAACAACTCATATAAATTCCTAGATGCTTAAGACATGTTACAGAAGCATAAGAATCTATTTTATCATTTAATAGAACACAAAATTATAAACAATCAAACAACATAACATATTTCGCACCATTCATCATCAAACAAATCATTATAACTCACGAATCAGTTAGATATAGCCAAAACTATTTTAAGCGAGTAATCTAGGCACCCTAAAAATCAAAACCCCTAACCTAGTTAGGACTAACTCCTACCTTTAATTTTCATAAACCCTAATTCGAATTTAAGGTCATTTTATTAATTAAGAAAGATTCAGTCCAATTCCTATTAAGCAGATGTTGTTTACATGATTAGGAACGTGTTAGAAGGTTACCTTGATCTTGAAAAACACTTTTTGATTTTGGTTATGAAACGTGCGATTTATGACGAGAGAAATAGAGGGTGTGTTTGTATTTGTAAAAGGAATGTGTGTGTGCGAAATGTGTAAGGGAGAGGATTTAACCAGTTAAGGTTTCACTAAATAGCAAAAGTGGTCCCTCTAGTTTCCACCACTTTCTAATCTCATTTAAACTTTAACACTAAGTGCAACTTTTTATAAAAATGGCACTTTAAATCCCTAAAGTTGCTAAATTAGGTTCTATGTCCTAGATTTTGCCTTTTAGTCCCTAAAAGTTGAAACGAATAACATCTTAAGCCCATTTGAGTTAAATACATTAACTCCCCTTTAATTCATGATCTGTTATTGTTTAAAACATTTTCTTGTTTATTCCTTGTGATTTTGAAAGATTATTTTGAAAGTATTATTTGCATTTTTCTCTCCCTCAAATAATGTTCTTTTTTCTATTTAAAGAGTTGTAGACATTGTTTGAGTGATAGAAAATTCTTTAAAAATCTTTTTCTGATCAGAAAAACTCAGATGAGTGATTTGTTTTTTAAATACAACATATTTTATACCAAAAAATAAGATTTCTCTTATTTGAAAAATAAATGCACTGAGACGTACACTTATTTTATAAAAGCTCGGGTTGTGTAGCATAGTATAGACAAGCCTCTGTATGAATATTAAGTAATTCATACTCGAGAAATTTTATTCTCATTGTGAGGTCAAGTTTTCTTTTTGGCGAAATACTTGCCTTTAAAATTAAGACCAGGTTGCAGTCTGAAAAAACTGCAAGCCAGTGACATTTTTGAAAACATTTAAAACTTATGCTCAAACTTTATTTACAGCTTCGTATCATTATTGAATGACATTTTTAAAGCCGTAAATATTATCGATTTTCAGAAGACATGTCATGAAAAACATATTTTTGTATTTTTGTATTTTCTGATTTTTTTAATTTTCTATTTTCTTAATATGGGTTTTATATTTTTCTATTTTCTTTTTGTAAAATTTTATAAAAATAAAAAATCTTTTTGAGTTTTTATGATTTTATATATTTACATAGGATACAAGAAGATGTGCCACCATCACTCTTCTACTTCTTCTTCTAGTCTTTTCAGTGTTTCACGAGACATACTTCTCCTTCCAAGCTTGTTGATAAGAAATTCAAGTCTTTCTCTTCCCAATGCCTTGGTAAAGATATCTGCCAACTGATATTCTGTTCTGACGAAGTATAGCTCAACCACCCCATTTTCCACTTGCTCTTTGATGAAATGGTATCTGATGTCAATATGCTTCGATCTTGAGTGTTGGACGTAGTTACAGCATAAGGCAATGGCACTTTTGTTATTGTAGTACAAAGAAATTTTTTTGAATCCAAGGCCATAGTTTGTCAGTTGTGATCTCATCCAAAGAATTTGAGCACAACATCCAGATAAGGCTATGTATTCAGCTTTTGTACTGGATATGGCGGTGCTTTTTTGTTTCTTCGACGACCAACTGTACTTCTAATGGTATCTTGGCAACCAGCATGATCAGCGTCTTCAAAAGTTGTTCGTGCAATATGAGAATCCTTCGAGTACTACAGACCCATAATTATGGTTCCTCTTAGATATCGAAAGATTCGCTTAACTGCATGTAACTACTTTTCGGTAGGCTTAGCCTGATACCGGGCACACATGCAAACAACAAATATAAGGTTTGGTCTACTGGACGTCAGATACATAAGGGAGCTAATCATTCTATGATAACGTGTAGGATCAAATGTTTTCCCTTGTTTATCTTCATCCAGTTTGGATTTCTCTACAATGGTAGTATCCACTGGGTTACTGGTTTCGATACCATACTTTTTAATTATCTCAAGAGCGTATTTAGATTGGTTAAGAAAGATACCTCTGGGACTTTAAGAAATCTAAAGTCCTAGAAAGAAAGACATTTTGCCCATCATCGACATCTTAAATTTTAAACACATTATTTCAGAATTTTTTTCACAAAGTGACGAATTAGTGGAAGCAAATACTATATCATCTATATAGATTTGTACTAGTAAGATGTCTTTGCCTTCTTTCCGAGTAAATAATGTAGGATCAATCGCACCTTTGGAGAACTTTTAGGAGAGTAGAAACGATGATAACAAATCATACCAAGCCCGTAGAGTCTGCTTTAACCTGTAAAGAGCCTTCTTGAGCTTGTACACATGGTTGGGATTATCTTGATCTACAAACCCGTCTTGTTGATTGACGTAGACCTCTTCACGTAATATACCGTTTAAGAACGCCATCTTGATATCCATTTGATAGACGATCATGTTCATGTAAGCAGCATATGCAATAGAGATTCTTATAGCCTCTAGTCGTGCAACCGGTGCAAAATATTCTTCAAAGTCGATTCCCTCTTCTTGATGATATCCCCTTGCTACCAACCTAGCCTTGTTTTTCAAAACACCTCCCAATTCGTCTAGTTTAACCTTGAAGATCCACTTTAAGGTGATAATCATGACACGATCTGGACGAGGTACGAGCTCCCAAACTTCAAGTCTTTCGAACTCATTAATTTCTTCTTGCATAGCTTCGATCCAATAGGATTCTTTCAAAGCTTCTTTATAATTCTTTGGTTCAATGGAAGTAAGGAAAGTATCAAAGTAGCAAAACATGGCTTCGTTTTGTAGCTGATATCTTGTAGAGACACGTCGAGAAGGACTTATAATGACATTTTCTAGTGGGTGATCCTTGGTTCATTTTCTAAGATGTTCAGGTGGTTGATTGGTTGAGTACACATTAGTTGGAATAGCATCCCTTAAAGAAGATTCTTTAGAATTTGGTTCTGGAATTGGAACACCAAAGAAGGGATCATTATCTAAGTGTGCAACTTCAATATCATGAAACTCTTCTTCAACACTGGAAGGAATAACTGGATGTTGTGTTTCTTGAGGGGTTTTTAAAGTACTTGGAGATGGTGCATCTTGATCATTTGTAGTTGAAGAAGGTGTACCAGTTGAATCGGCAGGTTCTGGAGCAACAACTATAGGAATTGGAGAAGCAACACTAGGTGGAGGATTGAAGTACTCATCAAACATTGGCTGAAACCAAATTTCCCAGTCCTTCTTTGTTGGTGGTACATACTGTGTTGGAGAAGGAAGGTTTGACACGAGTCCTGAACTGAGTGTTACAGGTTTCAAGAGTTGAGGCCCGGGTCCTAAACTGAATTGTTCAAAAGCCATTATTGTTAGCTCATCAAAGTCAACGTGAATAGTTTCAATGATTAGACGGGTCCTCTTGTTGTAGATTCGGTAAGCCTCTTTTTAAGAGCATAACCGATGAAGATTCTAATATCTGCTTTAGGTTTCAACTTGCCAAGATCTTCACTATCATTTGTGGTGTAACATAAAACACCAAATACATGAAGATGAGATAACTCGGGTTTCCTATTATGGAGAAGTTCATATGGATTTTTATGGTGACGTTTACGGATTAATAATCGATTTTGAGTGTAACAAGCTGTCGCAACTACCTCTGCCCAGAGAAATAATGGAGCCTTTGAGAATATCAACATGGTTCGTGCCGCTTCCACCAAAATTCAGTTCTGTCTTTCGACAATGTCGTTCTGTTATGGAGAGCCAGCAACAGATGTTTGATGTGAAATCCTAACATCTTCATAGTACGCTCTCAGGGTTTGATTGACAAGCTTTGTGCCATTATTTTTGGACTATCACATTGAGACGAACCTGAATCATTTTAAGAAAATTAATCACAAACTCTAGAACTTCATCCTTTGATCATAGAAATTTTACCCAAGTGAACCGATAGTAATCGTCAACAATAAGCAATATGTATTTTTGCCTATTGATACATTGAATCCTCATTGGCCCGTAAAGGTCCATGTGCAACAGATAGAGCTTTTCTTAAATAAAGTCCTCAGCTTTAGGCTTGTGGGTGTGTTTCTTGCTTTTCCCTAGAGCACAGGCAGAACATAAGTGATCCTTCTTAAACTTTAATTTGGGCAGCCCATGGACTAGTCCTTGTTTAGCCAGTGCAGTGATAGAATCAAAGTTTAAATGTGACAACCTTCGAGCCAAAATCAAGACTTGGTCTTTAAGGCTTTAGACAAGTGACAGATGGGAGAGGAGAGAATCATATCTTCCAGAGACAAAGTGTATAAATTTGATCCCCTAGATCCCTTGAGTAGGTCAACACCTTCTAAGTCACGAATGTAGCAGGTGTGTTTGCGAAAAGCTACTTCGAGATCCGAATCACAAAATTGGCCAACAGAAAATAAGTTGTGTCCTAACCCTTCTACATAGTAAATCCGAGAAATCGTAACATTTCCCATCTGATAGTCACCATAGCCTATTATCTTTGCAATCTGATCGTTACCAAATCTTACAGTACCCAGAAACTTGTGAACGAAGTTGATGAGCTGAGAGCGGTTTCCTGTCATATGATTGGAGCATCCAGAGTCCAAATACCAGAGAACAATTTGGACAACCTAAAATTGACAAGAGAAGAAGATGGAGAATTTAAAACAATGGATCCCCAATGTTTGTTGGGTTCCTAGATGTTAGAATGCCTAGATCCTAAGATACTAGGTTCACTGCTCAAATCTACTGATTTTGAAACTTTGGTTTTCCTACGGTATATCTTAATCTCTAGATTATGAGTAGTTACTAATTTTGAAGTGTTTTCCTTAAGAGGCTCTACTTTAGTGGAGGTGATCCTAGTTAAAGGGTACATAATTCCATCTATAGTGAAGGTCTGTCTTGTAGGTTTCCACCTATAACCAATATCATTGAATACTTTACTAGTTGTTTCCAAGTTTTCTTCCTTTTGCTACTCTTAGCAGATTTAGATTTAGAACGCACATTTACATTATTAACAAATTCAAAAAAAAACACAAATCATGATTTGCATCAAACATACATTGATTACATTTAACACAAATTAATTCCGAATTCGCATTTAACATTGTATGCTTAACGTTCGCATTACAGACAGGTTCACTAACCTGATTCGTTTTATTTAAATTATATTTAACGCTCCTAGAGTGATCTTCTACTTTATTCTTCATGTTGCTACTAGTTGTTTGCGAGATCCTATTGTTCTTGGTATTGCCTAAAGGCTGTGATCTGCTAGCACTAATAGAACTCTTCATTCTTGTAGAAGGCAACGCAAGTTTGTTAGAATCTTGTGTTTTGTGGGAATCTACTTGTTTTTTAGTGTTGCTTGATGATGTGTCAGGTTCAGCAAACCTAACTTTCTTGTTTTTGTTTAATGGTGTAATCGCAACCAATTTCTTACTAGGTTTTATTAAACTAGGGCATGTAGCTATAACATAAACTAGCACCTCCTGAATTCATTTAGCATACTTACAGGCAGAGTCTAAATCATTGTCTAAAGGTCTGAGTGCCCTAGCGTGTTCGACTAATTCCTAAAGAATGTCAGCATTTTCATGAGTGTGCTTAATATAGTCTATGTGAGCATCTCTATTTTTCAATACTTTAGGAGATAGAGGCTCTAAATCAAGCTTAAATATTCCTGGAGCAATAACCTTAGCCTTATTCGGTGTGGCATCCTTTTCAACCACATTTTTTCTTTTTAAACTCTCAATATGTTTCCTTAAATTAGCAATCGAGACATCTTTTGCATCTATCTTAGCTTGCCATTCATTTATTTTGAAAAATTCTGGAAGATCAGGAGCATTTTGATTGTTTAAAGATCTGATATTTAGAAAACTCTTTTTTTGATGTTGTAATTTAAGTTTAATATTAACAATGCGATTTTTAAGTCGTGAACATCTGAGTGCAACTTCATCAAAAAATTTATTTTCAACCATTTGTTCCTTTTTGGCAAGCTTAGCCTTGAGTACTAGATTCTCACTGTATTCATCAACATATTCCTACTCCATTTTAGCATAATTAATGAGGGTAGCAAGAGAATTTACACAGATGTGAACTATATCTTGAGATAAGAGAAGTTCAAATAAGTGATCATTTTCCTGTATCAACCGCTCACTTTCAAGATATTCATAAGACATTTATTATTGGCAGATAACACATTGACAAGTACTGAATCAACAAGCAGCACAATATTCATAACATCTTGACAGATAATATGTTCTAAGAGTCGATCATTATCAAGAAAAAATTCTTTCTTTTGAATATCAAAATATTTCTTGTCTACAGAACACTGTTTAACAGCAGCTTCCATTTGGTTGAAAACAGTTTTCACCTCATTAAGTTCCAGATTAAGGCCATTATCAAACTCATTAAATAATTCCCTTAATGTGTTAATAAATGGAGTTACTTCCTTCATGAAAACCGCTTTTGTGTGTTTAAAATCCTATGACCCCTCAGTTATTGCATCAGGTGTGGTTCTTACTTTCACCACCTTGTCAAAACTAGCAAGATGATTTTTTAGTTTTTGAAAACTTGTCTTAACTGTGCTTACTTTGGGGAATTCACTAGGAGCCTCCGTTCTAATAGGTGTAGTTTGAACAACATGTTGTTCAGAAATATGGTTTGAAATCTATAACCAGAAAGCTTAATCTGCAGATAATTCTTTTTGAGGAACAAAACGTTTTACAGAATCTTCAGCCAATTTATTCAACTCAGAATAATTAATCGGAGAAATATTAATTTTTTTTTCTTTTGAAATTGGATCATTTTGTTTCGCAAGCATTTTTTATCGACTCTCTTCTTCTAAAATCAAAGTTTTTTCTTCATCAACCACAGAAATCACATTATGTTTATAGATATCACATTACCATCATAACGTTGGCTTAATCCGCTGAGCTTTCTTAAGATAAAATGGATTTTGATAACCAAGAGCTTGTTTGTGAGTGTCATCGTAAAAAACTTATGGTTTCGTTAGCATGTGCACCGTTTGCACAAATTGACCCACTTTATAAACAACATTATCCAGTTCCTTTATCTTATTTTCTAAAGCAATTTCTGTGTCCATGTATTTATTTTCTTTTTCTTTTGATTCCTTTTTGAAAACGGTAAATGTTTACAATAATGATTCCTTTTCCTTGATTTGTTTAGAAGAGTCTGTTTGAGTGAGTCAATTTCTTGCTTAAGTGCATTCCTATTTCAAATCATGTCATCCATTTGTGAATCAATCAATTTTCCACGACTGTTAAGATCAATATTAAGTCTTTGTTTAAAAGTTTTGGCTCATTCCTTATATCTTTCAAGCTCAGTGGTTAAGGATTCATTAGCACGTTTGTTTTCCAGATCAATCTTATTACAATTAGTTACTTGATTAGACATTTGTTCAAACACAAACATTATCATGGCATCTTGTTGTGCAGAAGAGTTAGTATCTTGAATAATCGCATTTTGCATTTCTTGTAGATACTGTTCATAAGAAATGATATTACTATCACTTGTTATTTCATTATCTGGAACATAATCAATAAGTGATTGTTCAAAATACTGCGTCTCTTGCACACTTTGATTAATCATATTATCATTTTAATAAGTGTCATGTTGTGGTACCTCAGAGAGGACGTCTAAACCATAACTTGAGAGATTGGCCATTAGAATCGCTTTTGCTGACGAGATATCATCATAGCCTGAGTCATAAGCATCTAGATCCTCAATCTGGAAAGCAGCATTGTGTTGAACATCTGCAACTTCATGATCTGCTAGGAATGCTAATTGCTCCTCATCCAAAACTTGACCCGATTCATGTGCATGAACCGGCAACATCTTTTCCTTGAACCATGTAGAATTCCTTAGCCTCTTAAACTGAGTGCATTGCCTTGCCAAATGCCCTTTACCCTGACAATTGTAACACTTAACCATCCTTGCTTGACCTGCAGCATTATTTCCCTCAGAGCTTGTAGCATTTCCCTTAATACCCGTACCAGCAAACCTCTGACACTGTCTCCCTTGAATTTGTTGAACAGTAACCCTGCCATCTTGAATGGTAGCTTGGTTTCTTAGATTGGAAGATGTTCTGAGTTGGTTGTTGGTTGAAGGAAAACGTGATGCCATTACAATTAGCATAAATTCCATTGCTTTGTTTAAACAAGCAATTGGATTATCACTCGGTAGAAATGTTGGAACAGCAAGTCTTGAGTCTAGTTGAGGAAACTCAGCTTGTGGTTGTTGTGAAATTAGAGGGGTATCACATAGATTTTGAGGAACTGAAGGTAGTGGATGATTGAGTTGGGTCTGGAATGGATGTTGGTATTGTTGTGGATGATGAGGTGCTTCATAAGATGATAAGTATGGTTGAGAAGAATGAGCTCGTTGAGGAGTTGATGATAGTTGTTATGGATACTGAGCAAAATGTGATTGGGTTTGATGGTTAGCAACCAATGCAAGAGGATCTGGATATCTTTCACACAGCAGTCGTGCTTCATTTGCATGTCCCTCTTGTTGACTGAGATATGCATACAGCTGATCATAGTTGGTAGTATACAAGTTCTTTGCTAATTTGACATCAGTGACAAACTTGCTCCACTCAGGTTGAAGAGCATTCAGAAACTTTGTATTCACCTGGACTTGTTGCATTATCATGCCAATCGTATGCATATCACTGATGAGTTGAGAAAATCTCAAGTAATATTCATGAAGTGATTCACCCTTGACTAAAGTAAACTTGTCAAACTCATTGTAGAGTTTACATTCACGTTCTTGATATGATAATTCAGTGCCTTGCATTAGTGACTTGACTCTATCCCAGATATCTTTAGCCGCCTGACAATGCTTGAAAAGAGAATACACTTCGGGTGGGAGACCTTGAAGAACAATGTTGGTTGCTTGAACATCACAGTCATATTTGTGGTATATCCTATATCATAACACGGGGTCGATTCTTGGATTTGGCTAGTTTCTAGAGAGAGAAACACTTGAGAGAGAATATCTAGAGAGAGAAAGTATTTTTCTATGAAAGTAAAATAATGACTAGCTTACCTCTTCCAAAGTTGGAAGAGGCTATATATAGTACTTACAATATACCGGGTATTCATACCCGACTTAAAACCGAAAAACGTACTATTAACTATTAAACTACGAGCTATAATAAACAGTAAAATACACGGGGTGACCGAGTCTTTTTCTAATATCTAACATACCCCCTCTCTTCAGCCATTGACGAACCACAAACCCAAAACCACCAAATCTTAAAATCAACCACTAAAATACAAATTGAAGATCAAATCAATGCTAATAATTAATCCTGACACCATAAATATCATTAATTGTAAGTCTTTCATCTATTTTCTTTCTAATTTGTGTCTAG
>BQNB010092741.1:0-10456 GCA_026074375.1 Tanacetum coccineum
CTAAAACTATTCACCCTACCTCTCTTTATATACTAGAGGGGCTAGGGTTTACATAAAACCTAGCTTATTATGAAAGCTAACTTAATATTTATCTTTAAGTCCTTGTTGTTTCTTTTATCTTCAATGTTGCATATAATGTTTTGTAATCATCAAATTATAATTCCCAACATAGAGGTTTTAGAGCAGACTATGGATTTGTTGCTACTTTGGATGATGAGATTAGGAGAGACCCAGAGAGAGATGTTGGTTATGAGATTACAGACACTTGGGATGAGATGCTTGTGGGCATGCCAGGGGCACCAGCGACTGATGACATAGAGTTGGGTCGACGGATGACCAATTTTGTCACTACTATCAGACAAGACACTGATAAGATTTATGGGAGACTTGATGAGGCATAGGATGCTAGAGCAGTGTTGAGCGGTCGGCTCAACTTAATACTAAGGGATAGACGCTCCTATGCTTACACTGCTTTACTCATGGAGAGAGAGGCCAGACTTTCCCGTGAGGCCTGGAGACGGTCAATGGATGCTAGTGACATACCCCGTTCTGAGGTGAGAGCACTGAGGACTATAGTGCTAGCTCAGCAGACAGAGATTGTAGCTTTACGAGCAACACACCGCACTCGACAGGCATAACTTATGGAGACACTGAGACTGATGAGTACACTGCAGACACATGTGACAGCACTACAGGGACAGTAGTGACCCGTTAGCGGTCCAGCACAGCCCGAGATACCGGAGAAGGCCGGTAGTAGCTCTTAGATTGGTTATGTTGTAGCTATGTTGTTTAGCCTACTAAGTATTACGGGGTAACTCCCGGCTAATAAGGCTTTAGGTTGTATATTCTTTATCTTGTAACCTAATGGTAGGGATCATTTTGTATCTGAACCGATCATGTATGTTTTTCTAGATTATGTATGGAATGGATGGATTATGTCATGTCTGTAATCGAATTTATTATGAATGAATGTCGATTTAGCTTCTTCATTGTTAATTTCAATTCAGTTGTATATTTCACTATGTGATGTGATCTCACTTTACTTATTGTGCATATGTCATGTCATGGTTATTATTTTATGAAATCTAACTGGTATTATATTTTCTTGTGATTTGAAGAAAATGGCACCAAAAAGAGCCACAAGGTCAACACCAGCCACAACAACCACTACCACATCTGTCACTAATGCTCAACTTAAGGTATTGATCGATCAAGGTGTTGCTGATGCACTAGCAGCACGGGATGCTCACAGAAGCATGAATGGCGATGACAGCTAAAATTCAAGCACAGGTATAAGAAGACAAGCTCCTCCTGCTCGTGAGTGCACTTACCCAGACTTCATGAAATGCAAACCCCTATACTTTAAGAGTACTGAAGGAGTCGTCGAGTTGACTCAGTAGTTTGAAAGAATGGAAACTGTTTTCCGTATAAGCAATTGCTTTGTGGAAAACCAAATCAAGTTTTCTACTTGTACTCTTCTTGGAAGTGCTCAAACGTGGTAGAACTCCCACGTTAAGACTGTTGGTCACGATGTTGCGTATGCAATGACCTGGACAAACATGAAAAAGAAGATGACCGACAAGTACTGCCCAAGCGGCGAGATTAAGAAACTTGAGGTTGAATTGTGGAATTTAAAGGTTAAGGGTACCGACATGATAAGCTATAACCAACGATTTCAGGAACTGGCATTAATGTGTGCTAGGATGTTTCCTGAAGAGTCGGACAAGATTGAGAAATATGTCGGTGGGTTGCCCGACATGATTCACGGAAGTGTAATAGCATCTAAGCCAAAAACCATAAAGGATGCAATTGAGTTTGCAACTAAGCTGGTGGACAAGAAAATTCGCACTTTTACTGAAAGACATAGTGAGAGTAAAAGAAATCAAGATGATAACCAATAACAACAACAGAACAAGAGGCAGAACACTGGCAGAGCTTATGCTGCAGGGTTTGGTGAGAAGAAACCTTACGGAGGATCCAAACCTCTGTGCTCAAAATGAAACTATCACCATGACGGTCAATGTGCTCCAAAATGTCACAAGTGTAACAGGGTTGTCCATCTGGTGCGTGACTATAGGAGTACTACAAATTCCAACACTGCTAACAACCAAAGGGGCACTGGGGCAGGTCAGAAACCTACTTGCTATGAATGTGGAGCCCAGAAACATTTCAAGAAGGATTGTCCAATACTAAAGAACAACAACCGCGGTAACCAAGGTGGAAATGGCAATGCTCCAGCGAAAGTGTATGCGGTAGGCCGTGCAGGGACAAACCCAGACTCAAACGTCATTACGGGTACGTTCCTTCTAAACAACCGCTATTCTTCTGTCTTATTGATACTGGAGTCGATAGAAGCTTTGTGTCTACTGCATTTAGCTCCCAAATTGATATCACACCATCTACCTTAGATCATTATTATGATGTTGAACTAGCTGACGGGAGAATAATTGGGTTAAACGCTATCATTCGGGGTTGTACATTAAATTTCTTAAATCACCCATTCAACATAGACTTAATGCCCGTAGAACTTGGTAGTCTCGACGTCATTATCGGTATGGATTGGTTGGCAAAGTACCAAGCTGTCATCGTTTGTGCCAAGAAAATCGTTCGTATTCCCTGGGGAAATGAAACGTTGATTGTTCGCGGTGACGGAAGCGACCGGGGAAACGAGACTCGTTTGAACATCATCTCGTGCACTAAAATGCAGAAGTACATGCTAAAAGGATGTCACGTCTTTTTGGCTCATGTTACTACAAAGGAGACTGAAGACAAGTCGGAGAAGAAGCGACTTGAGGACGTACCGATCGTTCAAAATTTTCCTGAAGTATTTCCTGAGGACTTGTCGGGTCTTCCACCGACTCGACAAGTGGAATTCCAAATCGATTTGATACCTGGTGTTGCACCTGTAGCACGGGCACCTTATCGGTTGGCCCCGTCTGAAATGAAAGAATTGTCGGACCAACTCCAAGAACTTTCTGAAAAGGGCTTCATAAGACCCAGTTCCTCACCTTGGGGAGCTCCGGTCTTATTTGTCAAGAAGAAGGATGGATCGTTTCGAATGTGCATTGACTACCGAGAGCTGAACAAGCTAACGGTGAAGAATCATTATCCACTCCCAAGGATCGACGATTTATTTGATCAACTACAAGGATCTAGTGTTTATTCTAAGATAGACTTGCGATCAGGTTATCACCAGCTTTGAGTACGGGAAGAAGATATTCTGAAGACGGCATTCAAAACTTGATATGGTCATTATGAGTTCCAAGTTATGCCATTTGGCTTGACGAACGCACCAGCGGTATTTATGGATCTCATGAACCGCGTGTGCAAGCCATTTTTAGATAAATTTGTGATCGTCTTTATTGACGATATTCTCGTCTACTCCAAAAACAAGAAGGAACGCAAAGAACATCTTAAGGCAATTCTGGAATTGCTTAAGAAAGAGGAGTTGTACGCTAAATTCTATAAATGTGAGTTTTGGCTTCCCAAGGTATAATTTCTCGGCCACGTGATTGATAGTCAAGGCATTCATGTAGATCCCGCCAATATCGAATCCATAAAAGATTGGGCATCTCCTAAGACACCAACGGAGATTCGGAAATTTTTGGGTCTTGCTGGGTATTACCGAAGATTCATCGAAGGATTTTTGAAGATCGCCAAGCCAATGACCAAGCTTACTTAGAAGAAGGTCAAGTTTTTTTGGGGCGACAAACAAGAAGCAGCTTCTCAACTGTTGAAGCAGAAGTTGTGTAGTGCACCAATTCTGGCTTTACCCGAAGGAAGCAAAGATTTTATCGTATAATGTGATGCTTCGATCAAAGGTTTAGGCGCTGTGTTGATGCAAAGAGAGAAGGTGATTACGTATGCATCATGCCAATTGAAGATTCATGAGAAGAACTATATGACTCATGATTTGGAACTTGGTGCAGTGGTGTTTGCTTTAAAAATTTGGAGACACTATCTGTATGGAACCAAGTGTACGGTGTTCACAGATCACAAGAGTTTACAACACATTCTTGATCAAAATGAACTGAACATGAGACAACATCGTTGGTTAGAATTGCTCAGCGATTATGATTGTGAAATACGTTACCACCCAGGGAAAGCAAACGTAGTGGCTGATGCCTTAAGCCGTAAAGAATGGAATAAGCCATTACGGGTTCAAGCCTTAGTCATGACTATTGGTTTGAATCTCCCTAAACAAATCTTGAATGCTCAGATTGAAGCACAGAAACCAGAGAACATCAAGAACGAAGATGTTAGAGGTATGTTGATAGAAAATTCAAAAGATCCAGAGAAACTTAGAACGGAAAAGTTAGAACCCCGCGCGAATGGAACTCTATGCTTAAATGGCAAGAGTTGGTTACCATGTTATGGCGACCTGAGGACTGTGATCATGCACGAGTCCCACAAGTTAAAATACTCTATCCATTTGGGTTCTGACAAGATGTATCAGAACATGAAGAAGCTATATTGGTGGCCCAATATGAAGGCCGACATCGCCACCTATGTTAGCAAATGTTTGACGTATGCTAAGGTCAAGGCTGAACACCAAAGGCCATCAGGTTTGTTGGTGCAACCCGAGATACCTCAATGGAAGTGGGACAATATCACTATGGATTTTGTCATGAAGCTTCCTAAGTCGTCACAAGGTTATGACACCATTTGGGTGATTGTTGACCGACTCACTAAATCCGCAATCTTCATACCAATGAGGGAAACGGATCCCATGGAAAAATTGGCAAGAATGTACCTGAAAGAGGTAGTCACGAGGCATGAGATACCTATCTCAATCATTTGTGATCGCGACCTTAGGTTTGCATTAAATTTCTGGAGGTCACTTCAGAAGGCCTTGGGTACGAATTTGGATATGAGTACTTCATATCGTCCGCAAACTGACGGGAAAAGTGAGAGGACTATTCAAACTCTCAAGGATATGTTGCGTGCTTGTGTGATCAACTTTGGAAAGGATTGGGTTAACCATTTACCATTAGTTGAGTTTTCATATAACAATAGTTATCACGCTAGCATTAAGGATGCATCGTTTAAAGCACTTTACGGTCGAAAGTGTGGTTCACCTATTTGTTGGGCCAAGGTTGGAAAAATTCAACTCACTGGTCCAGAAATAGTTCAAGAGACAACCAAGGAAATCATTCAGATCAAGCAAAGAATTCAAGCTGCTCGTGATCTACAAAAGAGTTACGCCGATTTAATACGTAAGCCTATGGAATATCAAGTTAGAGATAAAGTTATGCTCAAGGTTTCACCTTGGAAAGGAGTTGTACGTTTTAGCAAACGGGGGAAGCTAAACCCTAGATATGTTGGACCTTTCAAAGTGTTGGAAAAGGTTGGAGCCGTTGCTTACAAGCTTGAACTTCCTCAAGAACTGAGCAGGGTTCACAATACATTTCATGTATCCAACTTGAAGAAGTGCTATGCCGACGAACCATTAGCCGTTCTGTTAGATGGACTACACGTTGATGACTAACTTCATTTTGTTGAGGAACCAGTAGAGATCATGGATCGTGAAGTTAAACGGTTGAAGCAAAGCCATATCCCAATTGTCAATGTTTGATGGAACTCTAAGAGAGGTCCTGAGTTTACATGGGAACGTGAAGACCAATTCCGAAAGAAGTATCCACACCTCTTCACAAAGACTACACCGTCGTCAAGTGTCGCGTCTTAAGCATTGAGGATAAGGCTCATTTAACGGAGTAAGACAATAACACCCTGTGTTTTAGGTTATTGAATGACGTTATATAATCCACTATTTATTTTTAGTATTGTACACGTTTGCTTTTAATCGTAATCGTTAAGTTAAATCGCGTAAGCTAAAAATTATCATTCAATGTAATCGGGCATCAAACAATTAAATGTTTACATCAAGCAAGTGTTAGATAATTATTAGGAGGATAATTATTATCTTTGTACATTTTATTTTTATTAGTTACGTAAAGTGTTTACGTTTCGCGATAAAATACGTTTAGGCATACCCGGAACCACCAAAACTTTTCTACGCTTCAACAAATACCCATGTTTATGCCCAATGCTTAATGTTTTATTAAAATATCACCCTTGTTATCACATTGGCTGAATTTATCATAAAAGAAATCAACCAAGACTTACAAATTGCAAGTAATATCTTTATACATGTAAACTATAACTTGTAACTTTAATATAATGCTAGATATTTTGTATAAGACCAAAAATCACCTAGTACTTCCTCCCCATCCCGAATTTCATGGGATAACTCCCATATTGGGGAACCAAGAGCACATAAACACTTAGTCAAGACTTGTACAACATATAACTCATAATGCCTAAGACTATCACAAGTGGTCTTTGACTAGTCTTGAAGGTATATAAGCTTTCCACTAGAAAGATACACATACACATTTCATTTCTTAGGTGAAAAACTTCACTCATTCTCTCATTTTCTCTCTTCAACCTACGGCCAAACACAAAACACATACATAATCCATACCAAATTTATTTACCACATTTCTAAGTATTCCTACAACATATCTAAGGTATTTTAAGATGTTTAGAAGGTTTGGTTTGGAGTTTACAAGTGTTAAAGCAAGAAGGTTCAAGATTAGGGTTTACTTGGATTTAGGGTTTCTTTTCTCTTGGAAGCTTAGGTTAAATAGCTAAACAAGGGTTTAGATCATATTGTTCATCATCCTCATCATATTAAGGTTACCTAAACACCTTAATCTCTTTAAATTTGTGATTTTATGTATATATGATGTTTGTATAGTAATCACCATCTAAGAAACTTATTTACTTGTAAAATGGATTTTTACTTGTGATCATGGGTTGGTAAACTTTGTCATGTGATATATTGATGTTATGATCATGTTATAAAGTAAGTATATACACTATATGAGTGTTGGTTAAATTATATAAAGTATATATAAGTAAATGGTATGAAAAGTTACTTATTAAGGATTATGAATAAATGAGCATGTAGACTTATGGATCTTATGATTCTTAGACATATTGTGGACTTTTACACTAGAGGACTATAAAAATATACAAGGTTGTGTATTGATCACATTATAGGACTTATAACAAGGTGACTAAACTAAAAAGTTACAAAAACAAGTTTAAAACACATTTTAACAAAATGACCAAAACCTTCTGATTAAATTCGAAATATAAAGTATTTATTTTATATTTTTATAAAATACTACATCTCATGAGGATTCCAAATATGTAAGAAACTCGAAAAACCAATTTATAACGAAGGAGATACGTAATTTACAAGTTATACGATAATAAACGCGTTTATAAAAGAAATTTTATAAATAACATTTACTTTTAACTTCTGATATATACAAATGGATATTTTTCTCAGATAGTACATATTTTTAGGATTCCAAAACATTAAGAATCGTAATTTTTCGATCAATAACGAAGGAGTTATAAATTTCGCAAGTTTGCAATAATATATACTTTTATAAAAATAATTTTATAAAAGTTACTATTCACATCAGGTATTTTATTTTGGAAAACATCATAATTAGATAGAACTTTTAATTACGAAGACGTATTCGAAAGAATCACTAAAAACGAAGTTAAAACGAATAAGATACAACATTTACGAGTTTACGACGATTAATTTTATAAAAGTATATGAACAGTAAAAATTACTGTTCACCAGTAGGTAGAAAATATGAAAATGTATTATTTTGATAACTCGCCTTAATACGAAAGCGTGGACATAAGAAACGTAAGAAACGGACTTAAAACGAGAAAGTTACGCCGTTTTTACTAAAGAGATATTTATAAACGTTTTCACTTTATAAATATGATTTCACTAATACGATTAGATGGTGATGTAGCTATATAGAATCATATATGGTATTAGTTAATCAAAGTACTTAGTACTCATACGGCCTATAATTAATTAGGTTGCATTCGGGCGTATTCGTGACGCATTTTCTGTTTGTGATTTACATTATCGATTCACTCACTCGAGGTGAGTTCATAGCCCCACGTTTTATATTTATAATAATTTACAAGTTTTGGGGTGAGAAATATATGCATCTTTTACAATTGGACGCAAGTGGACATTTCACATTACGATTACGTGTTTGCCTAAGTAGCGATAACCCTCTGAGCCCATTATCATGAACTGTTAATTACTTGTTGTGAGCGCGAATGTTATAAATAGATCTATTTGGGATTGACATCCCTGTTCGGGTGAGTCATGCTTACTGTGCCGGTATGCTGGACAACGAACGTATACCATGTCAGACCTAAGATGTTGCGGGTTAGAACATCATCACGGGCAATGTTGGCAATTTATATTGCACTTCATACATTTCAAGCTTCAGTGTCATGAGCTTAGGAAAACGTAATCACATTTTATGATGTTTTCATCTGTTGCATTATCATAGGGAAATCTTGCGGTCCTACATTATACATTTTATAAACCTATGAATTCACCAACATTATTGTTGACGTTTTAAGCAATGTTTTCTCAGGAGATCAATGAGGTACAAGACCAGGGATACATTGGTGGTCGTTATTTTGGAAGTCATTTGCATTAAAGATTTGGTTGCATTACATTTTGGGGATATATTTGTTATGGGCTAAAATCTTTGTATTTTGAACAAGGAACAAGTGAAGTTTTGGACTTATGTAACAACAATTTGTTAAATCCAATGTATCTGTTTTAAACGACTTTTAAATGGTCGTTCTTATGATATTGATCTATGAAGTACCACCCCAGACCCATATTCCGCTGCGACCCAATTTAGGGGTGTGACACACCAAGGTAAAATTCTTTCACTTTTCAAAAATGTGTCCGTCCGGGTCCCCAAAACCAAACACTTGAACCTAACTTTGAGGCCCGAGTACAAGGCTACATGGCGGCACATACAAAAAGGATGAAAAGGTTGGAAAAAGCCATCTTTAAGCAAAGAGAAGAAATTAACGATAAGATGGCAGAGATGTTCGGGCTTCTAAGGGAGCTCACATCAAGTAGAACCCCAGATAAGGTGTTAGTCAGAGAAGAATCCAGCAGCCCAATCACTAAAAGCATTAATGCCATCTCCTTCATTAAATGGAGAAAGAAAAGGGTATTAAAGGCGTCAAGGTCACTAAAGGGAACGTTATGGGCTCAACAAATTAGCAGCATTAGAGCCCATTGAGTCACCTGATAAGGAGGAAGAGATGGAAGAAGGAACCGATGGTAGGTCAGTTGAGAGTATGAAGGAAGAACTCACGGGAGTGGAAACAAAGGCTGAAGCACTAGTAGAGACGCCCAAGTCACGACATATAGAGTTTTACCTTAAGCACGAAATCAATAAAAAAACTAATCGAGGGTCTTGTAGATAACCATAAGTACAATGACTTGTTGTTAGCCACACGTTTAGGTAAAATGGATCACGAGACCTACAAATCCTTACCCGCAAAATCTATGTACAACGCGATCCTAAAGAAAAAGCTAGCGAAAAAGGATGATATGGAGGGAAACTTTGTGATACCTTGTAGTATAGGAGGAATAAAGCACATGAATTCCTTGATCGACCAAGGGTCTGATGTGAACGTAATGCCTATGTCCTTCTACAATAGGCTGACTGACAAAAAGCCTGTAGGAATTGACGTTAGACTCTCTCTAGCCATCCACTATTATATTTACCCGCTAAGGATAGCTGAGGACGTATGGATTGATATAGTTGGCTATGTGTACCCTGTAGATTTCGTGATTTTAGACATAAAAGAAAATAGGAACAAGCCTTTCATTCTAGGAACACCATTCCTAACAACGGCTAAGGCCGTGATTAGATTTGAAAAAGGCATGATAACTCTAAAATATGACAAAAACAAGATAGATTTCGTTAAGGTCCCTACACTCCCTAGTGAATTGGAAAAGAATGTCGAGGATGATTTAGATCCCATAACCCCCACAAATACCGTTAGTAAGCTGATTTTAGAGTGATAAGAAAGAATCAAATACCACCAAGAGAAAGAGATAGATTTCAACTAGTGGAGAAGTACATTGTGTTTGACAATAAGGGTTCTATTTTTTAAAATGAAGGATGTGATGTAAGAAACAAAGGAAGAGTCACATAAGGAGTGTGACTTCGAGTCTAGCTAGAAGACTAGTTAAATAAAGAAAAGCGCTTTTTGGGAGGCAACCCTATCTTTTTTTCCCGCATCTTAGGAGTGTCTTGTATGTCTTGTGTCATGCTTGTTAGAGTTGTTTGTACTAATAATTTTTGTGGTTTATGCAGTATTTTTGCAGGAAATAACTAATAGGATTGCGTGTAGAAATTTTTTCTAAGAAGACGAATGTGGATTTTTCACAGAGTCTGGAGACGGTGTCAAGATTTTTCCTGACAGCGTCACATCCCTAGAATTGTAAATGTTAGGATTATGAAAAAGACTCGGTCACCCCCGTGTATCGTTTAGTATAGCATAGCTCGTAGTTAGAAAGTAAGCG